>JAMZAV010003685.1:0-63573 GCA_024449915.1 Sweltsa coloradensis | reverse complement strand
TGCTCGAGAGATGAGCGCGCTACTCTGATTCAGGAGATCCCGGGTTCAAATCCAGTCGATACCGGCAGTTTTGACTGAAGTTTTTTCCTAGGTTGTCTTCAGTCGTTGATGCGAATGCAAGGGATTAAGTCCTCGTTATCAGTCTTGGGACATCCCTTCACAATAATAGTCGTACTAACTCCAATAATTATACACCTAGTTAGACACCTGAAGAGGGCATGCAGTCCTCCCAGGCTAGGTTACCTCCAAAATATATTATTATAACTACAACAGAAATGAATATATAATTTAAATTGTAAAGAATCTTACATTAGTCTGTGATTATCCCCCAATTGGTAACGGGCCCTTCGTACAACTCTTTTTAAAAAGTTGTTTCCGTAAATCGGGCACCTTCTCCGACTATCGGGTATACGCGCACACCTCTAGCTACATTAAAATTGAGTGTTTTCTATAGTGTGAGAATAGTGTCCCTCATGATTAGTAATAGGGCCACAAAACAGGCTGCAAGCAGGGCACCATAAAAGTGATAATCCGCCTCTGCTCGTGGTGATATATGTGTGACTGACGGACTAAGGTTTGTTGACCAAAACCGGAAATACTGAAAATCTATTCCATGTGTGTTCAATTTTGTGTTTTGCTCGCTTACTTCTCGACGAACCAATCTCGACAACATTTTTAAGGAACCGTCGAAATTTTTTAAATAAATAATTATTAAATAATAAATTAATTACGACCCTTGTGTTTTGAAAGCAACGATTCGTTGGTTTATTAAATTGCATTGGGCAAACTTCTCTCCATTAAATATTAATGCTTTGCATTAAATACCATTGCTATCCAAGAGGAGAGGCTGCTTTCTGTGATCTGTTAATAATCGATTGAGTGTGCATCAGCTGGGTTGTGTAGAAGTCAATTACTAAACAAAGAAAATAACATCTTTTATTTACTTCCTGGAAGAGAACAATGAACTCAACACAGAAATAAATGGACAATTACTTCGGAAAGAATAAATCACTCGTTCCATAAAGAGAACCTTGATAATGCCTATTTGCTGGACTTAATTCTACCCAGATACCGAGTGATCGAAGAAATTGATAGTATTTCGAAGAATAAGAATCAAGCGGTTAAGCCACGGTCGATTAGCCGGTTCCCACTCGAACAACGAAGTTAAGCAGCATCGGGCGTGATCAGAGGTAGATTTGGTGACCGCTCGGCCCTGGAACTCACGTATACCGCTGGTTAGAGAAGATGAAGTGTTGTAACCTTTATAACTGTCAAGGTTACACCGTCCTTTCGAATGGGTCGTAAAGCAGTTGGTCCCCTTAAGGTACTTTTCGAAAGAAGTTAGCATCGTGCAGGAACCAGGTCCCCCCCCCTTCCCCATCTATTAAATTATAAAGTGTCTGGTATTCGCTATAATTTGGACACAAGCGGTGGTCTCTATGTTCAAGGAACGTCTCATCATGGTGCATTATGAGTCACAGTGGTTAACTCACTCTATATATTGCTATTCTTTGTATAAGACTATCCATTCAGTTGTTATTTTCAACGACAGTTTCCTTGAAATGAAGTTTTCCTTGGATAGCAAAAAAAAAAAACTGCCAAACGAATTAGTCGTTTCTTATGTTATTTCGCAAGTGACGTGTAATATCATTTCAGCAGGTTGAGCATTGATTTATTATATGGTGCCTAAAAACAAACAATGTAACATTTTACTGTACACATTTATTTATTTTTATTTTATTTATTTCAACACATAATAATTACATCAAATATATAATATATATTAATATAAATAAATTATAATTTAAAACCGTCGGAGATTATTAATAAATTGAGAAATCTTTTAAAACGCCTGAGAAATCTTCTTCTCTATTCATACAAGTATTAAATGTGAGTAAATTGATTTAATAATTTATTAGACATATTAAACGGATGAAATAGGTGTACGTAAAACGCCCACGAATAGGCCCCCTTCGTCACCTTCTGCCCAATATTTACACCTTAATGCTGCATCATATTAAATTCATATACTATACAAACTGCGCAACACATATATTTTTATTTGGACGTCCATTTCCTCGACATTTTCTCTATTCACTTAGCTTTCATGTTCATTGTGTTCATGACACCAAAGTAAGAGTAGGCTGAGTTAAGAACCTGAAACAAAATTAGAATAATGATTTGTCAGTTGGGAGTTGTGAATTAGGAGTTGTGAGTTGTTTGAGTTGTTTGTTTATATTATTTTTATTTATTTATTTATTTATTTAACGTTTATCCTATTCAAATAAAAACTGATTTACTAAGGAGAAAAACTAAATAATTCTACTTATATAGATGCAGATACAAAAATGAAGTAAAATTTTTGATAAACTAATTTAGTACAACATCAATTGAAAACACAATGATTTTGGTAACACATTCAAAAAGGATATAAAATTCAATTAATGAACTAAATAAAAAAGGGTGGGAATGATAAGAAAAGAAAAGAAAGAAAGAAAGAAAGAAAGAAAGAAAGAAAGAAAGAAAGAAAGGAAGAAAGAAAGAAAGAAAGTAAAAGAAAAAAAGAAAAAAAACATAAAAGAAGAAAGAGAAAAAGAAAAAAACTGATTTATTAGAGGATCCCACTCAAACGATTATGATATTCCAAATAAAAATAATTTATTTTACAGATAAATGAGTTGTGAGTTGTGACGTCGTGAATGGCTTAAGGTGCAAGAAGAATACAACCATTTTTTTTACAGTGAGATTGCTCTTTTCATAATAAAGTTAAAAAAAATAATTTAAGTGGGGATCATATACAAATTAACGTTTAAATTGTTGTTTTTTTAGTTCATCGAAGTGAAAATATGGGATTTTTCTAAATTGTGCTCCCTGCGAATTTTCCTATTTCGCGGTACATATTAACAAAGATTACCGGAAACTAAACAATTGTTTATTCTTGTTTAAATTTACAACAAGAAACGGCGTCGACGCTAGCAAATATCTTGCTACTGAACTAAAAACTGAAGAAAAAAAGTTGAACATTAATCTCAAGTAAACAGAACTATGTAATGTTTTAACACTCTGTTTTATTTGTTGTAATTGTAGTTTGAAATTATATTAATGATGCTCTATTTGCCGTGTGCCTGATCAGAAAAATTCGGGGAAAATGTTGTGGTGTAGCACTAGTTTTCAATTTCATTCACTTTATTTTTACCTAATTGAATATTTTACACTAGGAAGCTTCGAAAACGCTTTTTCAGGCGCATTATAGTTGAACGTAATTGGTGCATTGAGCTGCCATGTGTTATGCAGATTTTCTGTTGTTCTGTGAAAAAAATCATTACAATCGGATAAAGCATGTAGGCCTAGGTGTAATAATTGTTTTTTTTTAATGATAAAAAGCGTCAAATTGCGATTTTCATAAGAAATAAATTTTAGATTGCGCTATAAATCGCACACGAATATATTAATTCATAAAATTAAGGTTATGTGAAAAAATCATTACAGTCGAATAAAGCATGTAGGTGTTATAAGCCGAAAAAATGTTTTGAAAATCGAAAAACTCGAAAAATAGCGTAAAATAGCGATTTGGAATGGAATGGAATCAAAAATGGAAAAACCGTGTGGACCAGCATCAACAGTAAAATACTCGGCAACTTTTTGCTAGGCCTATTTTAACATCGAGATAGTAATATTTTTCCAATGTTTTTCTAAACAATGTTTTTGTGATACTTTATCTGTTCCAATACAATACTAAAACAAGGTATTACTATATTGAGTTCAAAAAGCACGTATCTTAGATAACATGTTGAGTTAAAGCACAGGCATGATCATGTTTTGATTGGAAAACAATATGAAAACAGAAAATTGTTTGTCTCAAAACGGTGTACCTGTTTTTAACAAAATCACATCCACCACAATGTTTGTGTTTTAAATTACTCTAAAAGTGTGTTTACTTCTAAGAGACCAAACCAGTGTTCACCTTAACGAAACGCGTATTTTACTTTTCCCTGTCTTCAACCTAATATCTAACGTAATAAGAAAAGTAGATTAAAATCAAAATATTCTCTAACTCAAATGGGACGCACAATATTTACGCTTCTTTTGATGACTTTAAGTGGTGTGATGCAGTTAGAAGATTCGTTGGTACAGGCTGATGCAATGTTGAGAGGTCATCCGGCCGTTACAACGGTGACTGAATTCATTCATTAATTTAAAAACTTTCTAGTGAAAATTTATTATTGGAACAAACACTGTTCCTAGATATTTAATAGTGATAACATGCATTGTTATTTAAAACTGGAGGTTTTGACGATTTGATTATTATGTTTTGAATGTTTGGCCTTCGCTTTATGTTCTATGTATGTCAAAATTTATTTCTGACAATGTTTTTTTTTACTTTACTCATATTTTGTTGGCAGAAATGGTTTCATGTTCGTTTTGTTATTTTATATATTATTTGAATTGTTGAAGTATTTTTTGAATTAAATTTTATTTTGAGAGAAACACTTAAAAAATGTCCAAATATACTATTAAATACCTAAGAATAGTGTTTAATCCACAAATTTCATATTTATAAGATTAATTAACCTTTTCTACTAGTTTTGTATTTATAATTGACCCAGAGGTTCAGAAATGAGATTTTGTTAAGTTTGTTGTTTATAAATACAATTTATTGGTCAAGTCATTTCTCGACGTCGAGTATATATTAATGTTTAAACGTTTTAGCCGACCAATAACCAATCAATTGCAATTACAATATTCCTGGCCTTAGAATTGAAAGTTCGTTAGAAAGACTTATAATAAAGTCATAAGATACTATAAAGTTTAATCGAAGTTTCAAGAAATACGTAATCTGGGTAAAATAAAATGTTTTAGGTAATTAACCATTAACCCTTTCAGACCCCACGCACATAACAATGTACATCAACTTTGAAATTTTAATCCGTGGACATAATAGTTTTTTTTAATTTGACCCAATTATTTTTCTTTATATTTTTTTAATTAAAAAAAAACTTTTTTTCCTCATGCGAATGGGACAAAAAGTGACATTTTTAGGGAAAAATGAAAATACAAATCTGCAAAAGGCTTAAAATGGAAAAAAATTGGTTTGTCTCGGAAATGAAAAAATCTTTTTTTTTTAAAAAAATTGCAAAATAAAAAAAAACAGAAAAAAATCTAGTTTTTGGAATGTATTTCAAATTAAAATTTTGACTTAAAATGAAGCTTTTATTAAAAGTGAAAAATTTCCCAAATTTCCTTTAAATAAAAAAAACGAGAAATTTGAATTAATTGATAAAAATTACTTTATCAGACCAATAAAATTTGGGTTGAGCCACCTTGATACACTTGGCAACCAGACTGTACAATATTCAATGCTTGGTTCTTGACGGGATGTGTTCCGATATAAAATTATGTGATATGTGTTCAACTCGCCCTAAATTTCTCGATTTGGTTAGTCGGGAAACACTCCCGCAGGTGTAATTGTTATTATTTATTATATCCGTGGTTCGATTCCCAGTTGGGGCGGACTTTTTTAATTTCTGAATTGTAGTAAATAATAATCGCTCTAAATGTTTTGTAGGTTATTGGAACGGAATCTACCATTCATGTAGCTACTAAAAGAGAAACGACAGTAAATGAAAAGTTAATGAAAAGTTCGATTAATTTAATGGCAGAAATCCAGGCCAGTATAAGTAATAAGAGTTATGATTTTGACGAGGATACCAGTGGGAAAAGAGATAAAAGAGGCGGAGGTAAATCATCCAGAAATGATCATGCGCCGAATACAGGTGATAAACAGCCAAAAGGCGAAATTGTTGGTAAAACTGGAAAAGTTGCCGAAAGTGATAAACTCCCTAAAGAAGAAACAACAGGTATAAAAGGGCAACAAATTGTAAGCGAACCATTAGGAAAAGGTGTAAAGGCGCCAAAAAGAGGTGACACTGAAAAAATTAGCATACCGCTAGGAAGTGGTGACAGGTCTCCTGAATTAACTGCTGAAAAACCCTTGGGCAAAGGTGGAAAGGCATCTAGAGTAGATCCTACTGAAAGCGCCAGTAAAACGCTTATCGATAATTTGGAAAGTCTTCCTGATGAGACACTAGCAAAAGCTTTAGGAAAGTGGGCGGCGTGGATACCACCGTCAATGGCAAGGAAAGCTTTAACGCTGTTACAAAGTGGAGCAGATTCTGTTTCTGTAGCAACTAGCACTGAGGAAGACATACAGTTCTTCACTTACGACTCTTTCCTAACTCCTTTCACTCTGCCTCCCGACATCATTAAACTCCCCGGTGAAAGCCCGGGCGTTCGAAAACTCAGCCAGGGTAATAAAGTCGTTCCGAAACTAGACTCTACAATACAAAGCAATCCAAAAGTCAATACTGTTAATCAGAACAGTACAAAACTCGACTCTGAAATTCAAAGCACTTCAAAAGTCAAAACTATTAATCAGAACACTCCAAAACTCGACTCTGGAACCCAAAACACTCCCAAAGTCAATACTGTTAGTCAAGGCACTCCAAAGGTAAGCCATTACTCTAAACTATTCAATAACAGCTGAATGATCCCTACTAGGCCGCTTGGCGAACGCTATTTTTTTTAGTTGTGTTGATGGATGAGATTTTTGTAAGTTTTTAGTTTGCGTAGGACCACTTTTCCTTTGCAAGTACTTTTTGAATGCATTGTAGGTGATTGTTGTCAAGTTTCTATTGTTACTTGTTAATTGTTATTATAAACCTAAAAAAACTCATATTAAAACCTTTATTTCTATGGATTCTGGCTAACTTTTTCACATTTTCTTTCAAAAGGTACTACAGCACCATTACCTTAAGGTCCATGAGAAATATGAACGTTGTAGCCCCACCCGTTTGGTCAGAATCGGCCCAAATGTCACGAAAATATCGCACTAAAAATCGTAAAAGTACGATATTCATGAGAAATATTTCTTCGATTGTACCCAAAAACGTGGCACGTCTACGTTCAAAGATTTCGAAGGTCCCCTCCAATTTTTATCATGATCGCATATGCCGTTTGCCCGGTAGAGTGCGAACAAACAGATAAAAAAAACAAACAAAAAACAAACAAAAAAACTAGCTAAATTTTTTAGGGGGTCAGTGAAATTAAAGTCTTCGCTTCGCTCATCCAAAAATGCAATGTCTGACATACTTTGGAAATAATGCAAGGTCCACTAGATCTCCTTGCTTCCGTTGCTCCGCTCGCTCCCAAATGCCCGTTAAGAGATTTAGTGGGCCTTGTTTCATTATAACGATGTGAACGTGGGTGGCTCGTTGGTCTTGTTGTTAGCGTATCTGCTTCCAATGCAGAAGGTCCAGGGTTCGATTCCCGCTAAAGTCAGAAGTTTTTTAACTTCTGATTTTGGACTTAAGTCCATCAGTTCTTGTCTTATGAGTTTGTAAACGGTGACTTTGGAGCCGTCCTAGCAACGAAGCACATAATAAATTTCAGAGTTGTTCTGAATCGGCCTTGTTGATTCTGGCGTTGATTCGTGGGTGTTCGCACTGTCCATACCTCTGATTGCTATATTTACTATTCAAAATATCGATCTTTGGTTGGTTATCTCTCACTCGTCGATTGCGTCGGGGCCTGCAGGGTTGGCTTGGTCGCTTTGATTTAAAGTCCCCAACTGAAAATCAGTTATATAACTGAGTGGGTAGACTCGAAATAAAATCAATTTATTCATTTTATTTATTTAAACAAAACTATTAATAAACGAAAACAAAAACCATCCACTTTCCAAGGTGTGACTGAAACATGGGTTCAGCAATTCAAACAATAAAAGCAATTTAGGCTACTATTGCTGGTTATTTAACCCTGACTTTGATGTTTTACTCTAAAGGACCAATACAAAAAGGTACTATGCAATCATCACGAAACGTTGTCTCAAATAAATAAAACACGGATAACCGAAAGATATGTTATTTACTTATTAGACGTCTATCCTATTATTTAAAAAAAAAACTTAATTACAAAGGAGGACAAATAATAAAGCAAGTTCATTGCTTCGATTCCAGATTGATCGATTGGTTAATGGTATTGATTGATTCCAGGTTATTGGATAAGAGAACTGTACAACTAGAAAACGTCAATTTCAAGCTAGAAGAGATTTGCATTAAGATCAACAGGTGTAGTAGTTTGTGATGCTATTTATTATTTAGAAACACATATGAATACACAAGATGTGAGTGAGCTACATGGTATCTAGACAGAGACCTTGATACTACGTCGGACGTCACCCAGACGTCTGATGAACTGCCTAAGGCGTAACTATCCAATAGGCTGTTACTCTACATCTCCCTTTCTTTGGATACATAACATAAATTGATTACTAATACATGGTAAAGCTAAGGAATAACTAAAACTACTGTATGTATCCCTACTTAGTTATACATGAATAACATAAGGAACAAAGAGCTACAAGTCCAAATTTTTTGGTGCATTTATCACTCTTCCGCTTCTCGTGGTGTAGACCTGAGGACGGGCTATTTCGGTGACAGGGATCTTCACTGCCACGGGAGTGTGCACAACTTGTTCCGGTTCTTCATCCAAGTTTTTGGCCGTTGTTTGTCCATTAACTGGGAACTTTCCGCTTCATTTCCTGGTGGTATTGCATCCACTGGAAGTAGATGGGAACGATTCCTCCGGATTGTTCCTTCGGGGCTTGCAATTGTGTACGAACGCGGACCATGGTTAGAGTCAAGTACTTCTCTGTACCGCTTCATATCTGTCACCCAGACTGGATCCCCTACATGGAGGGGCTTCAACTCTAATGTGCGATGTCGCCTGTCGTAGTTATGTTTCTGCTTGGCTTTACTAACCACATCTTTTTCCCTGAACAGTTTATCTAGTTTTCTGTTAGGGAGGAGATTTTCTGAAGCTGTGGGTAGGGTTGTTCTAAGCTTGCGGCCCATCAGCAACTCCGCTGGACTGTATCCGCTTTCAAATGGAGTGCTATGGTACGACAAAAGTCCCAAATATGGGTCAGCAGACTTTTTCAAAATGCTCTTGACATTTTTTAACCGCTCGCTCTGCCTCACCATTTGAGCGAGGATATCTAGGACTACTTGTCACGTGCTTAAACCCATACTGATTAGCGAAAGTGCGAAAGACTCCAGATTTAAATTGTGGACCGTTGTCCGATACGACTTCTTCTGGAATGCCGAATCTGGCAAAGGTTGACTTGATCTTTTTGATGACATATTTGCTAGAAGTGAATGGTAAGAATAACACTTCAGGAAACCTCGAGTAATAATCGACAATTATAAGGTATGTTGATCCTTTGAAATGAAAGAGATCCATGGCCACCTTTTGCCACGCTCGTTGTGGGAGTGTGGATGGCTTCATCGGTTCACAAGGATTTGTTCTTTCTTCAAACAGGACTGACATTTGGAAACCATGTCTTTAATGTGTTGTTTAATAGAAGGCCACCATACAGAGCTACGAGCACGCTCTCTGCACTTATTGATTCCAAGATGTCCTTCATGGATGGATTTCAAAACCTCCTTTCTCATACCTACTGGAATGATGAGTCGGTTGTCTTTCATAAGTAGGTCATGTTGAATCGTCAGGTTTGCTCTTTCCTGAAAGAAAGGTAGACAGTGTGGTATAAGATTGCTTTTGTTGGCCAGCCCTTTTCGATGTATTCTCTGACCAACTTGCAGGTGTCGTCAGCCTCCTGAGCTTGCTTTATTTCACTCAAGCGCTTGTCAGTGGCCGGCAACTCCTGTACAACATGTCCTACAAAGGCTTCTATCTCCTTCTGGAACGCACACCCTTCTACCGAACTGACACTTACAGGTTCTCTGGATAACGTGTCAGCTGTATACAAGTCCTTTCCAGGTACATGAGATACAGTGAACGAAAATCTCATGAGCCTCAGCCTCATTTGTAGAATCCTTGGTGACAACTCGTGCAATGACTTCTTACCCATGATCGGCACCAAGGGTAGGTGATCAGTTCGAATCTGAAAGTCCTTTCCTAAAAGGAAGTTTTCGAACTTTTCACACGCCCATACAATTCCTAGGGCCTCTTTTTCTATCTGAGCATATCTCTGTTCTGTTAGAGATAGGGCTCTGGACGCAAAAGCAACAGGACGCCAGACTCCAGTCTTGTCATTTTGTTCCATCACGGCTCCTAATCCGTAAGAGGATGCATCAGTTGTCAGACAAATTGGTTGATTGACATCATAAAACATAAGGGTGGGTGCAGTCAAAAGCTCCGTTTTTATGTGCTGGAACGCCTCTTCTTGCAGATGACCCCACACAAAAGCATTTGATTTATTTAACAACTCGCGTATCGGTTGTGTTATGTCAGCCAGGTTGGGTACAAATTGGAGCATCTGGTTAACCATGCCCAGTAGCCTACGAACGCCATGAACGTCAGTCGGACTCTTCATTTTGGAGATCGCAACAACCTTGTCTGGATCAGGTCGCAAGCCTCCTTCCCCCACAATGTAGCCAAGGAACTTGAGCTTGGAGACGCTGAATTGACATTTCGGCGCATTCAAGGTGATATGGCCCTCCTCCATTCTCTTGAGTACTTGATGTAAACGCTCGTCATGTTCCTTTTGATCTTTACCGAAGACCAAGACGTCGTCCAAGTGGCAGATAACTCCTTTTAACCCTGCGAGTAGTTCTGACATTTTGCGTTGGTAAACTTCTGGCGCAGAAGTAATGCCAATGGCATTCGATTAAAACAATATCTTCTTCTGGGGTAATAAAAGTCGTTAGCTTTGCAGACTTTTGGGCTAATTCAATTTGACAAAATCCGCTGTTGGCATCGAGTTTTGTGAATATTTTAGCCTCGCCAAGATGTCCCAATGCTTCGTCTATTTTCGGAAGCATGAGTCGCTCCCGCTGGACGCTCTTATTTAGGTGTGTCAATCCACACATATCCTTACAGAACCATCATTCTTCGGTACCACTACCATACCTGCACACCACGTGGTTGGTTCATCCACCTTGGATATCACCTCGGCTTCTTCCATTCTCTTGAGTTCTTGTTGGACTTTCTTGACGAGAGGAAGTGCCACACGACGTGGAGTAGATATGGAATAGGGTTCAGCATCAGGCTTGAGTTTTGATTCCGTACTCGCCTTCCATCTGACCTAGCCCTGTAAACAGCTTCGGAAACTTACGCTTGACAGCGTCTTTATGATGTAGGCCTCCTTCCTCTTCGATTTTACCCACCAAGTTGAGGCCTTGAATTGCTGGTCTCCCCAGTAATGGTGTGTTAAGGTTGCAAACAACAAAAATACTTTGAACCGTCTCTTTATCTTGATATTTCAAGGTTGCGTCGAACTGTCCTTTTACCTCGAGCGCAGATTGCCCAGGTCCAATAAGACGCTTGGTTGGGATACTGAGCTGTTGATGGCGGAACTTAGAATGGTACTGACCTTCCGAGATAACTGTAACATCGGCTCCCGTGTCGATCTTGAAACGGACAGGACAATCTTCCATCACGACCGTTGCTACCCAAGGATCACTTCCACGGCTCTCCACTTCTCCGAGAAAAGCTTCCTCCAGCTGGACTTCTCTAACTCGAGGTGGTGTTTGTTTAGATTTTGTGCGGCAATGTTTTTCATAATGTCCGACGATGTTGCAGCCACGACACTTGACGTCACGTGCAGGGCAGTCTTTAAAGGAGTGCATCGGTCGACCACATCGCCTACACTTTCCTTGTTTCTTGGACGTCGTCGCACCCTGGTTTGGGTTGTTTTTTTGGTTTTTCCCAGTTAGTTCGAACTGCGTCAACATGTGTACCCTCTTCCAAAGATCGCAGCACTTTTTGCTGGCCTTTGATTTCTTTGCTGCTTCTTGCTTTATCAATAGCCTTTTGAAGAGTCAGATCAGGATCCATCTGTAGTGTTTCTGATAATTTTAAATCACTAGGCCAACTACTAACCTATCTCTAATTAACTCGTCTTGAAGGGCACCATAACCACAATGTTTCACCAGTGTATACAAAGCAGTTATAAAGGATGCAACAGATTCCCTTCTTCTTGTATGCGCTTATGAAATTTAGCACGTTCAAATATGACATTTCTCCTTTGACAAAGTGAGAATCAAATTTGTCCACGACAAGGGAGTAGTCCTGTTCTTGCTCAGACTGAGTTTGAATGGCAGGAGTATATCTTCTGCCTCATCGCCCATACAATAAATCAAGTTGTGAACTTGCTTGTCACTAGGCTCAGTTGAAAGCCCTGAAGAAATTCGAAATCTGTCAAACCTCCTAATCCATTTTGGCCAGGAAGGTGGATCTGAGAAGTCAAAATTTGTAGGTGGTTGAAGTTGGTATGCCTGTTGGCTTCTAGTGCTTACTTCACTCTGGTTCCCGCCACCGGTGCTACCTTCACGCTGGTTCCCGCCGCCGGTGCTAACTTCACTCTGGTTCCCGCCGCCGGTGCTACCTTCACGCTGGTCTTGGGGCATGTTTCAGCTCGTGCCTCCTTTGAGGTTAGCTTCTAATTATGCACTTACTTCGTGATAAATAGATTAATATGAACAGTGTTTCATACCTTGTTCGATACCGCTGCCACCATGCATTAAGATCAACAGGTGTAGTAGTTTGTGATGCTATTTATCATTTAGAAACACATATGAATACACAAGATGTGAGTGAGCTACATGGTATCTATACAGAGACCTTGATACTACGTCGGACGTCCAATAGGCTGTTACTCTACAAGATTAACAAACAAGTATTTCAATTATTGTTATGACTGTGACGACTATTGGTAATTACTTTTGAACGTGATGTCGAATGCATTAATTATTTTATAATCAATACAATTTTTTTATCACACCAGTGTACTCATTTTAAAGTTTTGTGTTCTTGTAACTTTTTTTTTTAAAATTGGAAGGTTAAATTATTGATAAAATAACAGTTTTAGACGGTTTTTGTGTATTCCAAGCTAACCTACACCCAGCCTTTATCCTTAGATAGAATTTGCAACTCTTAATTTAAACGTAATCGTTCACGCAAATTATATTTTGCCATACTTTTCAAGGATGTAGTCACGGGGCAGTGTACGTTAATGAATTAATGCTTTTGAGTGTGTAAGATTGCCTGTATTTTTACAAGTTTTTTTGTATGCGGTGGATCCCATTACTTTTTCAAGTTCCATAGCAAATTAACTGCTATGGTATTACCAATACCAAAGGTTTGCTTTTTGAATACATTGTAGGTGATTATAGTCAAGTTTATAGTTACTTATTATGTGCCTGTAAAAGTCTAATATAAACATCTTTATTTATTATTTATTATTCTGCACGCTCTCGCGTCACACCTCGCTAATTGCATAACTATTATGAGCACCTGAAAATCACACCCTAGGACAACAGTCCCAAAACAATAACCCACCCCTTCCACGCTTCCTCTCGTACCCACTGGATCAGCGGACTCTCACCCTCCTCTCTCGGACAATCACGTACCCAACACTACAGTCCTAATGAGACGATATCAGTTCATTTACTGCTCTACAATAGGTTAAACGTGTAGTGGGTACCATCGAACATATATTGTTACGATTGAAAAATGGTGATACCACATATGCCCTACCTATAGGATCCTTGTATCTAGTATAAAGGTAAGTTGGCTAAGCCCAAATGAACATGATCTCTGAGGGAGACTAATACTTAGTTTGGTATTCTTAAAATATTGGTTTTATGTACTCATCTGCCTCTCCCTTCTCCAGACCGTTTCGTGTTCCTGTTGATGGATGTGGTTGATGCGATGATGATGTGTATTTGATCTAATCCAAAATTTTCTCCGTGAATCGGACTCCTACGGGTTGCCCTCTATTTTGTACCGGAGCACGCTGCACTCTCTTCCGCTCCTCCGCTATAAGGGCGTCGAACTCGCGATAATCCACGGGGTCCTCGTAAATGAGGGAGGAGTCACAGTTCAGTTATTGTCCTGTGATCTGCGACAGACTGATCCACTATTATGTGGGGGGATTTTCCTGTTTTGCCTGTCCGTCGTCATGTTGAACGACAATACGACTGTTCGGCCTATTGTTTACTGCTACTACTGTCACACACGTCTAAGGGTACGTTCCGAATGATGCTAACTTGCAGCTTGGGCGTGCCCAAAGCATTCCGTAAACACCGCCGCCATCACAACGCCCGTAATACCCAATGTTAAACCTCGGGCATCTTGGGCATGTCTGGGTGTTGTGGGCGCGTGGGAGCATCATTCGGAACTTACCCTAAATATGGGCTAATAAATCGACTGTCCCGCTGTCGCTCTCTTGTTGCACTAATATTATGGATATGGGTTGACTGTTCGCTGTCACTACTTCTCTAGGATGTGCCGCTTAATCACTTCACAACAATGCTTCTACGCTTAGGCGTAAGGTATCGAGAACTGTCCCGCTGTCACACTCGTCGCGCGATTGTAGTGGGGTGGATTATGACTGTCCCGCTGTCACTCACTTTGCTTAACCCCGTTTTATACGCCACTGCTTTTATTCACGTAATTCCTTTACCTTCTTCTTTCGTTCACTCCCGACTGTAATTTCAAATACTTTCTCGAATACTCTGCTCCGCGTTTGCTTTCCTCCACGATTTCAAATTAGCTCTCCAAATGACTTCACTCCTACTTTCGACTTTCACTTCTCAATTTCAAATGAACTCTCAAAATCACTTCACTCCTTCTCTCAATTCCACTTTACAATTTCAAATAAAATCTCAAAATAACTTCACTCCTACTCTCGTAATTCTCCTAGCTACTTGTCGTCAACAGTTTTATCTTATCACTCGCGGCGCGACCTACGAGGCCTAAGCCGTCCTAAGGTTCAAAAAACGGCTTCTTGGTGGGTAGCGACAGTATCGGTTGTCCTCCCCACGAAGACCGCCCTTGCTCCTGGCTCCTTGCTGTTTCTTCAACTCCTCGTCGGTCATCTGACTTCGCCCCGTGGAACTGTGGGAATTCCTCGAAATCACCACTCTAGAGTTAACCCGGCTTGCGCTAAAACTCACCCTTCGCTCACTCTCGGGTATCTCCGTGGTGTCGCCTCGGCCTTCCTCCTCGCGGTGATTGGGATCGGGATGTGGTTCGACCTCGGCTGTAGCTTCAGCCTTGTACTCTTCCTCGAAGGCAATTATTTGTATGTTCGCTTGTGCTTTCAAGCGGGCTTATGCCGACTTTCTGGCGGCTCGGCGTGCATCACCGCACATTGCAACAACGTCTCGTGTCGTACTGTCAGTCATTCCCATTCATTCGGGTAGCCTCGGACCACGAAAATGGTTGGCTTGGCGCTCGTCAACAGGCGAAATTATCTTACTTCTTTTCAATGCAAAACTAGGGAGGAAGAATGAAAAGATTGGCTCAAATTCTATATCTCACAACATTCACAGCCAAAGACTTTTGAAGGAGAGCATGGCTGCCGTTTTTTTTTTTTTTTTTTACAAATTTTTGTATTTGGGGGGGGGGGGGGGATATCACGTCTTTTTGCTGTTTGTTTGATATCAAGGCGTGAAATACTTGTAAATGAAAATTCAAAGAAAGAGGGAAAATTTCAAAATTTAATTTTCCATCTTAATTGCTCGGATGTTCGGCTTAGACGGAGTTTGATTCACTTTCTAAATTTTTGTAAGAATTAAATTGGTGGCTGCATAGCTCAGTTGGTGGGAGCATAGCACGGACGGCCAAGGTCATGCCCAATTTCATGCTGATTACTTATTAGGCGCCTTCATGGTGAATGCTGGGAATCAAGGTAAAAAAATATTAACTACTAGGGATGGGGGTTGAAAAAATGTGGTTTAGAAAATGAGAATAGGCCGATTGAGTTAAAACACATTAAAACATAATTTTAATTAATTTGAATACAAATTCAATTTTGGGTTAGGGCTATGAATTATTCCAATTTAAGGGAATGATTTAGGGGGTGTTGGGGGTGGAATATCGCTTGACTCTGGGCGGATTATTAATTCTGATATTTTTATCTACCCCCATGCCAAATTTCGCGCATGGAGCCTATGTGTTAGATATTTATTAATGGTTTTGAATTTAAATGGTTTAAATGTTTTAAATGGTTTTGGTTTTGGTTTTGAAAGAAAAAGTGCATGGGTCTGAGGTACATCTTAGTGTGGTCCAAGTTTCATAGTTCTCAGACGTACCTTTTTCTCTGTAGGCTCTTATTCCTCTCTGTCAGAATCCACATCCAGCCACAAACCCACCCACCCAGCCAGCCGGAATTTTTTAGACCAAGTTGAGTCACTTTTTTTTAACACAGAACAGGTTATCGGGCTGATTCTTTTTTTGGAAGGTCATGGACCACATATCAGGTCAAATACCGAGTTTCAAGATTGTAAATATTTCGGGACGGCGTTTGCAGATAGCTGAAAACCCCCCAACTCGGGTAGGAGTAAACAGAGTCGAGTTAGTCATCGCCTTCTAGCAGTCGCGTGCGCTTGGCTGTGGGCGAACGACCTGCGCCCTAGATCTATTTTCTTTTGGAATTTGGGCTAGTGGTTCGGTCTTAATATTATGCTGATTGCCAAGAATGGGTGTGATTTTGGAATGCATCTTTTTCGTGTATGAGTGTATATTTGTGTAAAGTTTCAAGACACGATGTTTTAAGGGCTTTTTAAGATTGGCACGATGCTGTAGTATCTATGTGGGGCAAACAATAAACAGGTTAAAGCCGATTTAAGAAATTTCCCTAAACGAACATTTTCGCAAATTTCTGGTTGAAAAAATTGAAAAATTCGTGTAAAATAACATTTACAAGACTTTTTAAACGGTCATTTGAGTGTAGCATTGTGATATAGATTATGTGGTTAAAAATATTTTTTTGCGGTAATAGCCCCTTTAAGTATCAGCCTGTCTTTCAAGTCGATACCACTCTTCACCACACAGTACGTATCACGTGATAGCCACGTGCAGTGACGTCATCATTCTGTCCTCCACGAAGCACGTACCAAGACTCTGACGTCACCAGCCTACCGTGACACAGCCTCGCCTCGGGCGGCACCAGGAGGCAGTGTGCTTCGCGTCAACACGGAGGAGGAATGGGGTGTATTAGAGCATGGTGCTACCTGGTGATGGTTGCCGCCCTAGCAATCTTGACCGAGACTACAGCGGTAAGAGAATCTGTAGGATGAGCTTGGGACAACTTGTTTTACAATGTTAAATGAACATTCAAAAATTGTTTCATCGCCAAATGTACCGAATTGAATAATATGTATCAAGTTTTAAACTCCACTAACCCCACTTGAAACTGCTGGATATTTTTGTTGAAATTTTTTGGTTAACTTTTGGACGTTTCAAAGACCATGCTGTCTGTTCATATTATTAGGATATAGTTCGGAAAAGATATGCGCATTTCTCATTCAGACAACATTTCCACATCTTAAAATATGTCTCCAACGTAAGCTTAGCAAAGTACTAATAAATTGTCTCTATTATGGCAAAATAACTGTCAGCTATGAAAAAAGTTAGTAATATTATGGCAATGTACAGCATTAGAGGCAACCGCATATATTTCTTAAAGAAGATAGGTACATTTTTAATAGTAAGGGTGAACATTATAGAACAAAAGCGTTTCAGAATAAACTCACGCAGTTCGTATTGAGAGCCTAGGGATGTGTCTGAACTATGTTCTCAGTCTCAGTCTCATTCTTATTCTCAGTGTCGGTCTCATTACTAGAAGTGTAACTTTCGGTCGTTTCTTGATGGGAGTGTTAGGTATCGTTTTGTCAGGTTGACTACCAGGTTAGAAAAGGGACGGACTCACCATTTATGAAGGACAATCAGCTTCAACAGTTATTATGAAACACACATTTTAATGTTAAAAGAGCAATATTTTACAGAGATTACAACTGTAGACATTTTTCAGCAAGGGAAAGGGAAACAGCCCATTTAACCTATAATCCAGTCCCTGGCCATAAGACCCGTAGGAATTTCGACCTCGATGGAATTTTTCTTCTGATCCTGTTGGGGTATACCTTAGGGATAAAAAAAATCTTGGGTAGACATCTGGCATTCCGGGCCTAAGTTTTTTACGACGCCATCTTGTTTTGGGCATATACATATAGTACATGCTCTCGGTTTTCATACATTTTCTATACTTTTGATTATAGCTGTAATAAATCTGACGTTATATTTGGATTCTTCATAAAATTTCAACTAAAATAATACTAATTTGGTCTTCCTGGGAACATTGTGGGATTATTTTTAGGGAATTACATATTATTAGTCCTGCATATAGGTGCACTAATACACACATACAATCCCTGACCATAAGACCCGTAGGAATTTCGACCTCGATGAAATTTTTCTTCTGATCCTGTTAGGGTATACCTTAGTGATAAAAAAAAACTTGGGTAGACATCTGGCATTCCGGAACAAAGTTTTTTTACGACGCCATCTTGTTTTGGACTTATGTATATAGTGCACGCTCTAGGTTTTCATACATTTTCTATACTTTTGAATACAGCTATAATAAATCTGACATGTGATTTGGATTCTCCGTGACATTTCCAATTAAATAATACTAATTTGGTCTTTCTGGGTACATTTTGCGGCTATTTATTGGAAAATAAAAAATAAAATTCATCACAAAAATTGTATATTATTTTTTATTTATTTTTTTACTCGTCATGGAATGCAAGTGGAATGAATAGACTGCAACTTATTTTACAATTAATATAAAAAAAAAACTTGGGTATACATCTGGCATTCCGGAACAAAGCTTTTTACGACGCCATCTTGTTTTGCGCTTATATATATTGTGCACGCTCTAGGTTTTCATACATTTTCTATACTTTTGAATACAGCTATAATAAATCTGACATGTGATTTGGATTCTCCGTGACATTTCCAATTAAATAATACTAATTTGGTCTTTCTGGGTACATTTTGCGGCTATTTATTGGAAAATAAAAAATAAAATTCATAACAAAAATTGTATATTATTTTTTATTTTTTTTTTACTCGTCATGGAATGAAGTGGAAATAATGGCGTTTTCCATTGGCATGCACTCGGCGAGTGCAGAGATGTCATTGTTGTTGACTTCCACTTGAATAACATTGCTAAACTGAACAAATGTAGAGACAAGTGACGATTCTGTGCAGACTAGGGCGCACTAGTGCGACCTGCGAATTAAAAACACCATAAGACTGAAATTGTACCCCTTGAGAGGGCAGGGCTGTGGTGGTAGATTTGGGTTGATTCTATTGTTGTAACAAAAGAAGAATCGTTGCATGTCCAAATATAGTATCCTAGCAGCAAACAGCAACAAAGTGTAATTAATAATAATTGAATTATATTGTTGAAGATGAAGTGATAGAAGTAATTGTGATATATGTGGTAAGTTTTTTAAGTTTTTTTTTTTTACACTTTTGAGGGCGAATGATTCGGACAATGACAGATAAAAAGGTAATTGTGGGGCTGAAATTATGTCGAGGTGTAGCACTAAAGGCAGTGACTGTAGATATATCTAAGTGCATCATATGCCAAATATATCAACCAGGACAGAATTTAACTACTACCTTGGAAGGAAGACACAACATTTTATCAGCCGCAGAAATAAGATAAGACAATATTTTAAATGTTGTGTCTTCCTTGCAGTGGCGTCGGAAACAGGGGGGGGGCAAAGGGGGGGCATTGCCCCCCCTAACTTTCATGCCATGGGGGCATAGGGGGGCAGATTTTAGAGTTGAAAAATCAAGATTTCTACTCTACTTTTTGGGAAAGCAACATCGGATGGTCTGTCAACAATTCATTTCCAGGAAGAAAACACCCAACAATAGCAGGAATGTTTATTTTGGCTGACGTACCCCATGCCGACTATCTTTATAACCAGCCACCAGTCTTGTATTGTGTGTTTGTCACTCACTTCAGTGAGAGTGGACACGTGACTCAGACTCACGTCTAATCCAAACATCCCTTTGAATGATTTGCTAGAGTTATTGGCAGACGCAAGTTGGGATTTGGTTCCCTATCGTGTCGCATCGTTATGCGTAAAGTCATCTTTGGAGTGGTGTAGTGATTGTAGCGAAGTGGCAATTGGGAAGATTATTCCTCTTATAATATAAGTAGTGTAGTCTGAAGTGTAAGTGTGTGTAGTGTTTGTCACTGTTTCGTGTTTAATGGTGTTAAAGATTAAATTGATATCGTAATTTTAAATATGAAACGTACTAAACAGCCTTCAGTTAGTATTTTTTTTTTTAAAGAAGAGGGTAACACATTAAACAAATATGTTTGCCTGTATGCTTTGTCATTACATACAAAATTAGGTTTTAATTTATTAAAATGGGCCACTTCACGTTCATTTTTTGAGTTTTTAGATCGCAGATAGCTGATGTAAAACATCGTTTACAGAGTCCGGGTGCAGTTAAAACATGACGAAATAACTGTAGTATAGTGAAATTTTTTTCGCCTTCGGCGAAAGGGCCTCCGACGGCTGGGGCTTCGCCCCAGACTCCAGCTGCACCAGGTTTGCCCCCCCCAACTTTCAAAACGTTCCGACGCGCCTGCTTCCTTGCAGGGTAGAAGTTAAAGGGGTATTTAACCGCTAAACTCAAAAAATATATTTCATTCAGGCTAACTAGTAATGAATTTAGCAATTAACAGAAAAATTATTTAAATATTGGCCATTATTGACGTACTCGACAGCCTTTTCTGTAAATTCTCTATATTTTGTTTTGTAATTTGGGCAAGTAGTTCGGTCAAAATATGCTGATTACCAAGATGGGATGTGATTTTGGAATGCAAAACACCAATTTTCGCAATTTCTGGATCAAAAAAAAATAAAAAAAATCGTTGTAAATCACAGTTACAAGATATCTTTTTTTAAACGGTGATTTTAGTGTAGTATTGTGCTATAGATCACGTGGTAAAAATTAATTTTTGGAGTTTTTAGCCCCTTTAAATTCTGTCCTGGTTGATATATTTGGCATATGATGCACTTAGATAGTAGACTGCCTTTAGTGCTACACCTCGACATAATTTCAGCCCCACAATTACCTTTTTATCTGTCATTGTCCGAATCATTCGCCCTCAAAAGTGTAAAAAAAAAAACTTAAAAAACTTACCACATATATCACAATTACTTCTATCACTTCATCTTCAACAATATAATTCAATTATTATTAATTACACTTTGTTGCTGTTTGCTGCTAGGATACTATATTTGGACATGCAACGATTCTTCTTTTGTTACAACAATAGAATCAACCCAAATCTACCACCACAGCCCTGCCCTCTCAAGGGGTACAATTTCAGTCTTATGGTGTTTTTAATTCGCAGGTCGCACTAGTGCGCCCTAGTCTGCACAGAATCGTCACTTGTCTCTACATTTGTTCAGTTTAGCAATGTTATTCAAGTGGAAGTCGACAGCAATGACATCTCTGCACTCGCCGAGTGCATGCCAATGGAAAACGCCATTATTTCCACTTCATTCCATGACGAGTAAAAAAATAAATAAAAAATAATATAACAATTTTTGTTATGAATTTTATTTTTTTATTTTCAATAAATAGCCGCAAAATGTACCCAGAAAGACCAAATTAGTATTATTTAATTGGAAATGTCACGGAGAATCCAAATCACATGTCAGATTTATTATAGCTGTATTCAAAAGTATAGAAAATGTATGAAAACCTAGAGCGTGCACGATATATATAAGCGCAAAAACAAGATGGCGTCGTAAAAAGCTTTGTTCCGGAATGCCAGATGTATACCCAAGTTATTTTTTTATATTTGTGTATTATTAATTGTAAAATAAGTTGCAGTCTATTCATTCCACTTGCATTCCATGACGAGTAAAAAAATAAATAAAAAATAATATACAATTTTTGTTATGAATTTTATTTTTTATTTTCCAATAAATAGCCGTAAAATGTACCCAGAAAGACCAAATTAGTATTATTTAATTGGAAATGTCACGGAGAATCTAAATCACATGTCAGATTTATTATAGCTGTATTCAAAAGTATAGAAAATGTATGAAAACCTAGAGCGTGCACTATATACATAAGTCCAAAACAAGATGGCGTCGTAAAAAACTTTGTTCCGGAATGCCAGATGTCTACCCAAGTTTTTTTTATCACTAAGGTATACCCTAACAGGATCAGAAGAAAAATTTCATCGAGGTCGAAATTCCTACGGGTCTTATGGTCAGGGATTGTATGTGTGTATTAGTGCACCTATATGCAGGACTAATAATATGTAATTCCCTAAAAATAATCCCACAATGTTCCCAGGAAGACCAAATAAGTATTAATTTAGTTGAAATTTTATGAAGAATCCAAATATAACGTCAGATTTTTTACAGCTATAATCAAAAGTATAGAAAATGTATGAAAACCGAGAGCATGTACTATATGTATATGCCCAAAACAAGATGGCGTCGTAAAAAACTTAGGCCCGAATGCCAGATGTCTACCCAAGATTTTTTTTATCCCTAAGGTATACCCTCACAGGATCAGAAGAAAAATTCCATCGAGGTCGAAATTCCTACGGGTCTTATGGCCAGGGACTGGATTACTAATGCTGTCATTACAAGTACGAGGCCCTAGTTCAAGGTAGTTTCTAAAATATGTGGTTGACGCGGGAAAACATTTGAATAGGATTCCTACAGGAGTTTCAACAATGCTATCACATCAAACAAACAGACGAACAGCCGTGGAGTTGACACATGCAGGTGGCCGACTGATTGCGATCGTAACAGTACTTAAAAGTGTTTACATAACGTTTCCATTATCCAATTTGACTCTTTACTATTAATTACTATATTATTTGTTACATTTAATAACTTATTTGGTTACTCAACGTGATTTGGAAGTGTTTTAGTTCTATTGTCTCCCGACGCCGCCATTTTTTTAGTAATAACAATGAAAACGAGTGTGGTTATTTCGTTACTTGGTTTCATTCCTGTTTTCGATCGGGACCCTTCGTACATTGCTTCTGAGGTCACCGATTATTGATGACGTCAAATTGAGAATGAGAATGAGAATAAGCCACGTTTTTCAAGCAATCAGACACGTCCTTAGTCCAGGTGCAGGTTGAACTCAACGTCTGGCGTAGGACAATACTAGTCTACAGCAACACCGGCCGGCCAATCTCAACACTACCTAAAGTTGGGTAATTTTCAAAGTAATTGCGTAAGAAAAACAATATTTGTGGTTTCAGTAAAACATTTAAATATGTTAAGTTCAAACAAAACTTGGATGTCTACCTTTATTATAAATATGCATTTATTTGTTGTTTCGCTCATTGTCGATGTCAACCATATTGACGAGTGTACACTTTCGATTGATCGGTTCAATACCAAAATGAACATTGACCTAGAGTTTTCAGACGAAATTTTCTATACGTCATTGGCTGAGAATTAGTGCTTTCTTACGTTGCTAGACATTAACCTGGATTCACATTTAAGAACCCCCTGAATCTAGAAGAAAGTGTAGGCCTACTCCGCACGGTGTAATTTCTAACACAACAGTGGCTAACCCAAGAAATTCATTAAAGGGGGGGGTTATCTAATTACTACATATATATATATATACCGAAGGCTAAGGGGGGGGGGGGGTCCCGGGGGCTTGCTCACCGGAAAAAAAATCTCCTTCAAGGACATTTTGGTGAAAATCTTTGCGAATCATTAAGAATGTCGTCCGGTCACGAATATGTTAATTTATTTTGATCCAATAAGTAGTGTAGATGGAAATTACATTTTAACAAAAGTAACGTTTCCATGGGCAACGAAAAGTCGCACAAGAATTCTGGCCACTATGCACTGCCACCTAGAAGTAATCAAAAATACTATCGAGGGAAGCAGTGTATTATTTGTTATTACCAAAGAGTTAAAATAGTTTTCTCAAAGAAATAATGTCAAGGTCCTCTAGATGGCGTTGATTTTTATCCACAAAGTAAAGGTTTACCCACGGGTTTACCCAAATATCTTGTCAATAATAAATAATTATTTTGGAAATTTGGCCCCGTGGACTGCGAATGTCGCAAATTTAAAAATTTAAAAAATTGTGCAATGTGGGTCTAGCTATAGCACGTGCTCGCTTATCAAACGGGTCCAACGGAGCGTTTCCTAGTTTATGAAATTAAGGTTCTGTTAGAAATCATTACAATCGGATAAAGCATGTAGGTGTAAAAAGTCAGACATTTTCTTAAAACGAAAACAAGCGTAAAATTGCGATTTTCATGAGAAATAAATTTTTGATTGCGCTCAAATTTCACAAGAATATATTAATTCATAAAATTAAGGTTATGTGAAAAAATATATTAACGATCGAATAAAGGATTTAGATGTTATAAGTCGAAGAAATGTTTTAAGTTTTTTTATCGAAAAAAATCGTAAAAAATTTCTATTTTCATGAGAAATAAGTTTTAGATTGCGCTCAAAAACCTGGCAGTTCTAAGTTTAAAGATTTTAAAGGCCTCCAGAAAATTTCATTATAATTGGAGTATCGGTTTAGCCGGAATCGTGTTAACAAACACCCAAAAATACAAACAGAAAAAACAAGAAAATCGAAAAAACGTAAAATTACAATTTTCATGAGAAATAATTTTTCAATCAATTTTTTGCACGTGGCAGTTGTAATTTCAAAGATTTCAAAGGTCTCCAGAAAATTTCATCGCAATTGGAGTATCATTTAAGCCGGAATCGTGTTAACAAACAGACAAAAATCCCCCCCCAAAAAAACATTCCTTTTTTTTCACCAGTGTAGTAGAATGGAATCTTCGCTTCGCTCTCTACGTTTGCTACGCTAATCTAAAAAAAAACTGCGCGTTTTAAAGCATTACGAACATTTTATCTACTTTATTCCTGTTTTTATTCCAAAAGTTTTCTTTTTCAAGGTAATTTTGTTGAAAATCTGGGCGTTTTAAAGCACCACAATAACCAAAAAGTTATCAACTAAAATTCTCTTATGGTCATATGGTAATTTGTCTTTGGGATAAATCAGTTATTCTATATATTTTTTGGCAAAGGGTCGGTGGGGGGGGGGGGGGTCCCCCCACCCCCGCCCCCCTTGGATACGCCATTGCAACCAATGAACCTGTGAATGTTGTACTTGTAGGCTGATCCCGACGATCCAGCCTCTCATCGTCCTCAAGACTCGGCAGACGTGGGCTGTATGAAGGTGAGTCATGCGTCATACCCAAGAAGGATTGAGTAGAGGGGGGGGCCTTCAAAGTCCAACTCGCTACCTTCCCGTGGTTTGGCCTGTGAGTAGGGTGGTAGTGTATTCCCCAAAACTAAGGGCTAGCTCTGGCCGGTTGGGTGCGTGTTGCAAAGAGAGCTCTCGCGCAACTTTTTACCATACCTTTCTTCTTTCACACATGCCTTACTCACATTTATTTTGTTTTATATTTGTTGTAGGTGTAGGATACTTACTTTTAGGTGAAGGATGCTCACTTTCAGGTGTAGGATACTCACTTCCAGGTGTAGGATACTCACTTTCAGGTGTCTCACCACGTGGCGGTGGTTGCACGTCGAGTTTCACCCACACCCTACCCAACCAACCATCCAATTGTTGGGTGTGAAATTAACATTAAGATCACAGGAAAGGTATGATTTACATGGCCCTGGACGGTCAAATGTGCCTATTAAAATATCGATCTTTGGTTTGGTTACGCTCACTCGATCGATTGCGTCGGGGCCTACAGGGTAGGCTCTGTCGCTTTGGTTTACTGTCCCCCTTTCCCCTATTTCCGACTAAGTCGGGTAGGGAGTGGGAGGTTCCCACCACATTTGAGTCCCCCCGGGCTTATCGTTTTCGCATCTGGGCCCGAAATCTATGTTCATTATGGATGCTTGCACTGGGGGCCAAAAGCTATGTTCGTCATGGATGTTGCCACTGGGCCTTATGCTATGTTCGTCATGGATGCCTAAACTGGGCCGAAAGCTATTTTTGTTGTTGAGGGATATCGGGATATTATCTCGGTGTCTATCTCTTTGAGGGGATAGTGGACGAACGACTAGTGCCGGTGGCTATGACGGGATGGTGGAAGACGACTAGTTGTTGCGGATAGACGGGATTGGATGACGATTTCCCGTGTCGGGGGCTATGATGGGATAGAGGACGGTGCCTTTAGTGTTGATCTTTAAAACCCCTTTTGTCGATCTCCCCCCAGGGGCGACGCTATTATTTAAATTTTCCCCGTCTGGGCCCAGGGTAGAATTGGCCTAGAGAGAGCAAGGCTCTGCTAATCGTAAAAGGCGATTCAAGAGAAAAAGTCCACCTCGCAAACATCAGCTAGTAAGAGCGGAGTATCTTACTCCCCAAACTAGAGGCGAGCTCTGGCAATTCGTCGTCGGGACCTTGCCCCCTTCCCTTGACGACCCCCGGCGACGATGACAATGACACCAACGAACGATAAAAGACGATGACGACCGCGACGTGAGAAAACCCCCTCCTCCCCTACCCGTGGCTGGTTCTGACACATGGGCTCCTCCTCCCCACCCCCTTAGGCAGAGTGTGCATTAACCTAAGTTACGCGTCCCCCGCAAACACAGTGGTGCAGGACGGCTGGCAGCACTGTTCGTGCTGGCAGTGCCGGGTAACGGCATGTAACATTTGTCCGCTGGCGCGACGGCGGAAAAACCCCCGGTTACGTGAAACGGGGGGAGCATTTTGGGCTGGCAACAATTTCCCCCCTACCGGCACTGCTGTAGGCTAAGAAAATCCCCGGGGTTGGGGGATTATGACCCTTAACGGTTGAGGGCCGTACTGGCGAGGCCACTGCTGTCAACCGTACAGACGGGTACCGGGAGCGTTCCTAGTTTATAAAATTTAAAGGTTCTTTAGAAAATTACAATCGGATAAAGCATGTAGGTGTAAAAAGTCAGACATTTTCTTAAAACAAAAAACAGCGTAAAATTGCGATTTTCATGAGATAAATTTTTGATTGCGCTCAAATTAAACAAGAGTATATAAATTCATACAATTAAGGTTCTGTGAAACAATCGTTGCAATCGGATAAAGCATGTAGATGTTATAAGTCGAAGAAATGTTTAAGTTTTTTTTATCGAAAAAATCGTAAAATTGCTATTTTCATGAGAAATAAGTTTTAGATTGCGCTCAAAAACCTGGCAGTTCTAAGTTTAAAGATTTTAAAGGCCTCCAGAAAATTTCATTACAATTGGAGTATCGGTTTAGCCGGAATCGTGTCAACAAACACACAAAAATACAAACAGAAAAAACAAGAAAAACGAAAAAAAATCCTATAATTGCGATTTTCATGAGAAATACTTTTTCTATCAATTTTTTGCACGTGGCATTTTCTAAGTTTAGAGATTTCAAAGGTCTCCAGAAAATTTCATGGGCAATTGGAGTATTGGTTTAGCCGGAATCGTGTTAACAAACAGACAAAAATCCCCCCCCAAAAAAACATTCCTTTTTTTTCACCAGTGTAGTAGAATGGAATCTTCGCTTCGCTCTCTACTTTTTGCTACGCTAATCTAAAAAAAAACTGCGCGTTTTAAAGCATTACGAACATTTTATCTACTTATTCCTGTTTTTATTCCAAAAGTTATCTTTTTTAAGGTAATTTTGTTGAAAATCTGGGCGTTTTAAAGCATCACAATAACCAAAGAGTTATCAACTAAAATTCTTTTATGGTCATATGGTAATTTGTCTTTGGGATAAATCATTTTATTCTACATCTTTTTTGGCAAAGGGTGGGTGGGGGGGGGGGGGGGTCCCCCCACCCCCGCCCCCCTTGGATACGCCATTGCAACCAATGAACCTGTGAATGTTGTACTTGTAGGCTGATCCCGACGATCCAGCCTCTCATCGTCCTCAAGACTCGGCAGACGTGGGCTGTATGAAGGTGAGTCATGCGTCATACCCAAGAAGGTTTGAGTAGGGGGGGGGGCCTTAAAAGTCCAACTCGCACCTTCCCGGGGTTTGGCCTTGAGTAGGGTAGTAGTGTTTTCCCCCAAAAACTAAGGGCTAGCTCGGGCCCGGGTTGGGGTGCGTGTTGAAAAGAGAGCCTCCGCAACTTTTTCCCTACCTTTTTTCTTTCCCCAATGCCTTATCACTTTTATTTGTTTTATATTTTTTGTAGGGTGGTACCATTTTAGGTGAAGGATGCCATTTCGGTGTAGGATACTCATTTCCCGGGTGAGGATACTAAATTCAGGTGTTCACCACGTGGAGGGGGTTGCACGTGAGTTTCACCCACACCCTACCAACCAAACCATCCAATTGTTGGGGGGGGAAAAAAATTAAGATCACGGGTAAGGTATGATTACTGGCCCTGGACGGTCAAAGTGCCTTTTAAAAAATATCGATTTTTGGTTGGTATCGCTCATCGTCGATTGCGTGGGGCCTACGGGGTAGGCTCTGTCGTTTTTGATTTACTGCCCCCCCTTTCCCCTATTTCCGACTAATCGGGTAGGGGGGGGGGTTTTCCCACCACATTGAGTTCCCGGGGCTTTCGTTTTCGCACTGGGCCCGAAATCTAGTTCTTAGATGCTTGCACGGGCCAAAAAAGCATGTTCGCAGGTTTTGCCAGGGGCCTTTTGCTAGTTCGTCATGGATGCCTAAACGGGCCAAAAGCTATTTTTGTTGTTGAGGGATATCGGGAATTATCTCGGGTCTATCTTTTGAGGGGTAGTGGACGGATAGTGCCGGTGGCTTGAGGGGATGGGGAAGACGACTAGTTTTTGCGGATATAAAAGGGATAGGGATGACGTTTCAGTGCGGTGGCTATGATGGAAGAGGACGGTCCCTTTATTTTTGATCTTCCCTTTCGTCGATCTCCCGCCCGGGGGCGACGCATTTTTTAAAATTTTCCCGTCGGGCCCAGGGTAGAATTGGCCCAGAGCATGGCTCTGAAATCGTAAAAGGCGATTCAAGAAAAAGTCCACCCGCAAACATCAGCTGTAAGAGCGGGATTACCCCAAAAACTAGAGGCGAGCTCTGGAAACGTCGTCGGGGGCCTGGCCCCTTCCCCTTTGACGCCCCCCCGGCACGATGACTACAAAGAAACGATGAAAAAAGACATGGACCCGACTAAAAAACCCCCTTCCCCCCTTCCCTGGCTGGTTTACCAGTGGGCTCCTCCTCCCCCCCCCCTTAGGTAGAGTGGTGCTTTATGACCTAACGGTTGACGCCCCCAGCAAAAACAGGGGTGCAGGGCACGGCTGGGCACGCACTGTTCGTGCTGGCGGAGTGCGGGTAAGGGGGAGTAACTTTTTGCCCGCTGGGCGGTACGGCGAGGTATGCTCCCAATATCAAATCTACTCACGGTCATGTGTCAACTGCGTACCGGGCGAGTACGGGCGAGGCATGCTTCAACCGTACAGACGGGTACCGGGCATGTACAACGTGTCCTGCAGGGCGGTACTGGCGAGGCACTGCTGTAAAACCGTACAGACGGGTTACGGGCATATATGACGGTCCTGCGGGGCGCGTATGGCGGGGGCACTGCTGTCACCGACGAGGGAAGGGGCAAATGTATAAAAGTGCCCTGGGGGGCGCGTATGGCGAGGCATGCGTCAACTGTACAACGGTAAAAGGGGCATGTATCAAGTATCCTGCAGGGCGCTTACTGGCGAGGACTGCTGTCAACCGTACAGACGGGTAACGGGCTGTATCAACGTATTCGGGGGGCCCCGTACTGGCGAGGCATGCGTAAACCGTACGACGGTCGGGCGTATCAACGTATCCTGCGGGGGGCGTACTGGCGAGGCACTGCTGTCAACGGCACCCCGAGTAACGGGCAGTATGATGTGTCCTGGGGGGCGTGTCTGGCGAGGCACTGCTTCAACGGCACACCCAATAAGGCATGTATGAGTGTCCTGCAGGGAAGTACTGGCGAGGCAGCTGTCAAACGGCACCCCGAAAAACGGGCATGTACTGATGTGTCCTGCAGGCAAGTACTGGCGAGGCACCTGTCAGAAGCATCCCGGGTTACGGGTATTCCCAAATGTGTTCTGCCGGGGCGAACTGGCGGGCATGCTGTAAAAGCACTGCCGAGTCGGGATGTATAAATGTGTTCTGCCGGGCGCGTACGGGGCGAGGCACTGCTGTCAAAAGCACTGCCGAGTTCCCGGATGTACTGAGTGTCCTGCAGGGCTGAGGGCGAGGTATGCTTCAGAAGCATGCCGAGTTAGGGGCATGTATGTGTGTCCTGCAGGGCGTGTCTGGCGAGGCATTGTGTCAGAAGCACTGCCGAGTAAGGGATGTACAAAAGGGCCTGCAGGGGTTTGTATGGCGAGGCACGCTGTCAAGGGCACACCCGAGAAATGGGAATGTATCAATGTGTACTGCCCCGGGCGCGTACTGGCGGGCACTGCTGTCAGAAGCACTGCCGAGTTAGGGGCATGTACTGATGTGTCCGCGGGCGTGTACTGGCGAGGCACTGCTGTCACGGCACAGCCGAGTAAGGGGATAATAAGTGTACTGCCGGGCGCGAAAAGGGGGTATGCTGTTGAGGGTTTAGAGCCTTTAATTTTCAAACCTTTTGCCCCGAAACGGCAGATGTCAATGTTTTTTTTAAGAAAAACGAAAAATGTTCGCCTTTTATTTGTAGACTTTGCAGAATAAATAGATTTAACAAGTACCATCTTTCCCCAGTTTTATTTTTACACGTTCTTTGCGTTTTTATTGCTATTAATTAATAAAACTGAGCAAAATTTGATACGTAGGCCATCCCTATCCAAAATGTAAAAGAAAAAGTATGCTAAAACTTTGCAAAAAAAATAAGCTTTTTAACAAGCAGTTACTTTTTCATATTAACGATGTTGTCTTCAAATTTTAATGCGTAAGCTTTAAATATCCTATATGAAAAAGGGTTTCGACGTTTTTGCTTTTCCCTTTAAAAAATATCAATATCTTGTAAAAAAACAATCAAATGGATGAAAAACTTCAACTTTGGAGTTCGCTGGAATATTTGTTTCGAGGCAATGTGAAAAATTTTTGATTGGCCTTTAAAAAGTGTTTTATTTTGAAACGTTTTCTTTTGGTGAATGCACTGCCTCCTAGATACTACTTTGCGTGACAATTTTAAATTGCCTCATAGTCATAGCACTTACGTCCCGAAAAGTACCCCTAGGCTACGAACTCAAATTCTATAATGGGGAAATCCCGTATCTACTTTGTGCCAAAATTTGTTAATGTTTGTTTTAACTTTATTTATATTCATGAATATGAAATTATTCTATTTTACCTTGTATTTGATCTATATGAATAAAAAGATTTCATAAAAAGTCGTATATAAAAACTAGATTGCCTTTTTGTTTCTGGCGTTGATCCGCGGGTTTTCCACGTCCATACCATGATTGCTATAACTAGGGAAACGCCAAGCTTTTGTTAAACGGTGAGTGACCCATTGTTGAGTCCCCGTAAATTCTCTTTTCGCACCCATTATGACTAACCTTTTAGTCCCCAGAACCAGTCCACACGCAAGGGGGGGGTTGGGTAGGTTAAGAGGAAAGGGGGGCCAGGCCGCGTTTGGGCCCGGGGAGGGCATGGGCCTGTGACGAAACGGCCGGGGCGCATGCAAAGGCCCGAGGCAGGGGTGGGTGGGGGGGGGGGTCTATTCATGCATATTGTGCACCGTCCGAGTTGTCGTCGTCCGGTTTTTTTTTTTTTTTTTTTGACTAAGGATGCTCAACCCCCTTTGGTCACCTAAGCACCACTTAGCCTAGGGGGATATGGGGAGGAGGGGCCCAGGGTGGCCCGAAAACCCCCCACGGTTAGGGAGGAAAGGGGGGGTTTTTACGGGGAGGTAGTCAAGGGAAGGAGAAAATTCCGACGGACCGCCAGATCTCGCCTCTTTAAAAAAAAATTAAAAATGTTTTTAAAGCCTATAATGCGTGTAGCCTCATCTGTGAAATATTATGGGGAAAAATAGACAGTACGAAATACGTGAAAGTATTGAAGGTTTTCTCAAACTACGACGGAATTTTGGAGGTACCTTATTTACGTCAACATTGATTTAAAATGGACACGGGATTTCACTGCCAGGAAAATAAAAAACATAAATATTGTTTTGAAATCAACAGCATTGTCGTTAAAAAATTTTTTACACTTGGCAGCCCATTTTTTAATTTTTTTTCTTGTACGTTTTAAAACGAAGGATCTAGCTGTTTTTTTAGCAGTTCTCAGTAAACTCGTACCGGATGTCTGTTTAAAATTCAGCGCAATTGTTCAGCGATTTGAATGATTTTTTAAAATTTTTTAAGACAACACAACCACAACACAACACACACACAAAAACCCCACACACACACACCACACCCCACACACACACACACACACCACACACACCAAACACACACACACCCCGCACGCAGATTAACAAAAAACCCCCGTTTAAGTTGTTGTAGATTCACTTTGGGCGCTTCGCTCCCTCGTTTAAATTTTTTTCTATTAAAAAATACGATCTTTGGTGGTTATCGCCACCCCGTCGATTGCGTCGGGGCCCACAGGTTGGCCTGGTCGCTTTTATTTTCGCCCCCACTAAATCATATATAATGAGTGGGGTTACTATAAAAACCAATTTTTTTTTTTACTTTAAACGTATTTGACAACAAAAAAAAAAACAGAGTCTTTGGGGGCGGTAAAATTTGCCAAATGATTGCGAACCAAAATGCCAACAATTTTAAAACTGTTGCGTGGACCAAGGAGGGATAAAATGTATACCCCCTTGGCTGGGCAGGAGGGAACGAGGAGACAGTACATCTGGAGGCAGTGCATGAAGTATATGGCTGGCTAAAAATATTGTAAATTAAAAAAAATATAAATATTTTATTAAAAGGGTTTTACTTATTACGGGTAAATTTATATAAATATAATTACTGTTTTTTTTTAAAAAACTTTACTAGGACGGAGTTTTTTGTATTTCTAAATGAGACCAAATGGCAGTGTTTGTTGGATGTATGTCGATGTGATCTCGGGGCACGGAGGCTCGGAGGCGGGGTTTCATGTTTAAATTTTTGCCCTTAGAAATTGGATGAAAATGTCCGAAAAATCGCTGATTTTTTTATTTTTTTATAAAGTAAAGTACATTATTGTACTAAATGTATGTAAATCCAATAGTTTTGACGTTTTCACTAACAAAGATATAAAAAACAAAAAAAAACAACGATTTAGAATTAATATAATTTAAAATTTTAACAAAAACTGAAACTGGTTCCCGTATCTTTCACTCAATACTAATTTAGTAATTATACACGATGACAACCAAAAAAATTTTTTTACGGAAAATTTACTTTAAACTTTGTTGATTTAAGGGGATTTGAAGGGAATTTTTTTTTAGGTGCACGTTCCGGGAATTAGATTTTCTACTTTAAAATTTTAGCACCAGTTTGTAACTTTTCTACAAAGAATCTGTTTTTTAAAAAAATAATTCATTTACCAGCTACGTATAATACGCCTATCTTCCCATGTCAACTAATCAAATTAACAGCCCAAAAATGTTACTTTTTTAGTTAATTTAAATTAACTATGATCATTATTTTTAAAAGTTAATAAAATAAACCTAATAATACACAATTTATAAATTTTTAATATGTAGACTTAAGCAGATTTCCCAAAAGGGATCTTATACAAATAAAATCCCCTTGTGACATTTCCATTTGTTTCCCCACATTAATGTATTATATTTTTTGTACAATTTAAAATTTAAGTAGGCCAATTTAAAATTATTTTCCCCACAAATCCTCACCATTGAAATTTCTATTATTTTTTTATTTTCACAAAAGTTTATAAAGTCTGACTGTCCGAAAAACTTTTGATAAAGCTTCTATTTTTTGTATAATCCCAAATATGCCTAAATTATTGGTTTTTTTTTGTTGTATCATAGGGCTAGACAATTATAATACATTTTTTTCCCCCTCAAATTTTTAAATATAATATAATAATATATAATATAAATAAATTTAAAGCCAACATTTTTGTCTTATTATAAACCCCATTAATGTTTTTACTAGTGTATTTTTTGCATATCATTTAAAATTTTTAATAATTTTTGCTAAGTTCGCCCACAAATAACATATCAGTAAGAAAGAAAATAATAAATAACAATTTTTTTAAAAAATTTGAGTGAAACGCATGTTATGTTCGCAGTTTTTTGTTTCGAATACCCGTCATGGGCAAAAACTCTCATAAGCCGTAACGCGCTCTGCACTTATAGTGCAGACCGGTGGTGAAGGCGTGGGGAGGGGGAAAGGGATCTCGTGTTCGAGTCCGGCCTGCCCATAAAAATTTATTCCTGTATAAATGTTTTTGTTACTCCATGTACCCGTTTTTCCCATACACTGTCAATAATAATATGATCTTAAAGTACCTCTTAATAAAGCAATTTTTTTTTTAATTCGTTTAAATTTGGGGGATTTTGGGGGCTACCCGATGGGCCAGCGTAGTGCCTTTTTAGTTTTTTTGTGGGCGCGTGTGGGCGCGTGCCGTCGAGGCCGTGCTGTCCCGGGACCACCGAACTTATGGGCCCCGGCGCCCCGAACGGGTTTCCGGGCCCCATGCCGCGGACGACGTACGTGCCCGGACCGTGAAAAGCCGCACTGGTTCGGTACGCGGACGACGACGTGCCGGTACCGCGAACGCCGCCGGTTTGGTACCGCGGACGGGCGTGCGTGCCCGGTACCGCGGACGCGTGCGTGCCCCGTGCCCCGGACGACGTCCGGGGCCGGTGCCCCGGACGCCGTACCGGCCCCCGACGTTCCGCCCCGGGGCCGCGAACCCAACAGACGGGCCCCAAGCCCCCACCGGACCCGGGACCGCGCAAGGGTGGGAGGACACTTTTTCTGGGGATACCCTGTACACGGTACCGCCCATACTGCTTGAGCGGAAAAACATATGTCCTGGGACTGGGGACAGTTTTTTGTGTTTGCTGGGTCCTTAATCAAAATAAACTCAAAAAACTCTTCCACTTTTTTCGTCTCCATACTTGCCGGCCCTCTCTGCAACGAGCACTTCTCCGTTCCCACCCAGTTTAACCCGTTCCCACCCAGTTTAACCCATCCTATCAAACATCCTCACTCCTTCCCATTAACCCCCCTCGTCTTCCCTTACGTTCCTCCTATTGGAAAGAAGAAAACATGGTGGTAATCCACAATTATGTAAAAAGAAAATTTGGAAGATTCCAATACAATTGACATGGGTACTGATAACTCTACTGTTGAGTGCTCTAAAACAACATTAACTAACTTACTAACTAGTAGAGGGAGGGGCACTGGAGCCCAGAAGGTCAGCCGCAGTTTGAGGGGAAGCCTGGCCACTTCTGCAGCGATCTGCCGGAGAGTGGGGATAGGCTACTCCACCCTTCTCAACCCTCCTGGTCATTCTACAAGAAACTGGCATATTGTTATAGTGGTTCCATCGAAAGAATGCAGGTGGCTCGAAATTGTTTTCAACTTTGTCAATTCTATTCACGCTAGCTAAGTGTGGATCTAGCACACGGAGGAACTCTGTGATCTAGCACAGATAATTTTTGCCTGAGTTGGTAAAATATATTTTTCATTCATACACAAAGGCGACATTCCATTTACTGAGCATTCATTTTACCCCCACCACTACCAAGAATCTGCATTCTTTTGTTGGAGCAAGTATATTAATTTACATTCATAACATTTTTTCAACTGGATCTTTCTTTATCGATAAAATTATTAGCGTTGCGTAATAAACGCCTAGAATTTTCTTACGGCTCAGGCCTTGCGCCAACTGGTAGCAAATATTATTCGTTGCAGGCAGTAACGCCGTATATTGAAAACAACAGCAGCCAGGAGGCTGAGAACAACAGCCAGTCAACTGTTACTATCAGCTTTAATTCGCAGAGCACTCTAAAGACAATCATCTCAAGACCGACGCTCACATTCGGCCATCTGCGAGGAATAAGCAGAATAAGCAAGGTAAGGGTAATTTGTGCTATTGAAAATTAAAACTTATTATAGGTCTTGGTACACCACACCCGTGTATCATTTTGTGTTAATAGCTCGTTACAACATCAGCGACAGAGAGGACCACCCTAAGAAGCACGGTTGCCAGCTCCACTACACCGCGTTCATCTGGCAACAGTGTCGCAAATGTTAACCCAGTCAAGGCTTCATCTTCCTGGCCAGCAAGTAGCAGCGGCGGAAAAGCATGGAAACGCAAGCAAACCGTTTATTTTTAGAATGTCCAGAAGTAGAGCTAGGAATATACCCTCCAATAGCGATAGTGACGATCCGTTTGGGAAAAGCCTGTGGTATTATAAAATGTTCATATTAAGTTTAATAATTCCAAATAAATACTGTTCTATATAAAATGTATGAAAAACTTGTTGATTCGGACTATGTCGAAATACAGTTGCCCAAAGTCTCAAATACCTCTCCTTCTCGTTTGCCCTTCAAAGGGTTAAAGTAGAGCCACACACGGCTGGGTAAAATGATGTGCACTACAGTGTATTTTATTCTGTACACGTATTGGCTGGAACGACCGCCCTGTATTTGTAATCAGTAGCGAAGTTGACTCGAATTTAACGGGCTACGACGAACGACCAGACCGTTGAAAGGAAAATCATGATCTTCATACTTCACTAAAACAACATTTCACCTCATTTAAACAAACAATTTAAATTGAAATAAACAAACTACCTTTGAAGAAAAATATACAATAAATTTCCACAAAATATTAAAAAAAGGAAACTCGCATTATTTAAAAATAAAGTAAATACATATCTCTCACACATTCTACACCCTTGAGGAAATCCTTGGCTCTGAAATATTATTACAAATTTAATAATGTTCGTGATCTCTGCTACATATTTTGTTACTGCACAAAGCATGTTATATTATAAGATTGTTGTACACATACTTTTTATTAATATTATAATCATGTACAAAGTAGTTATTATTAAGGATTATTCATTCCCTCTCTCCTAAGAGGGGTATTGGATCGAGTGAATAAATATGAATTATGAATTATGAATTTTGAATTATGAATAATGAATTTGAATGTGCCTACAGTACAATTATTCAAACATGTTTACTCTGTCAAATTATGTCAGAATATTATATGTATGCAATGTCATGTGTGGTACTTTATTGGAGAATATCAGTATTAAATATTCGTTAAAACAACTGTCCTAGCGACGAGGTACATAATAAATTTCGAGGTGGTTCCGAATCAGCCTTGTTGTATCTGGAACTGTCTGCGGGTGGAATCGTGTCCAGCTTGATTGATCGGTGTTTCCTAATTACATGCCGAACTCGATAGTTGGTCGTTGTTCGCTCGTGAATGGTGTCGGCGTAGCGTTGGCTTAGTCTGAATTCAATTTATTATCTCCCACTGAAAATCAGTTATGTGACTAAGTGGGTATAGACTCTTAATGCACCAGTCGCGTTGATGGATGAGCTTTTTTTTAAAAATATGTCTGTCCAATGATTACTACGTTTGAATTATAAGTGAGATCTTATTACTTTTTCAAGTTTCATTAGAAAATTATTTTTGTTAAATTAGGATAATTGAAAAAAAAAACAGTGGAATATGTGAACTTACGGCACGAAACCGGGATAAATATAATTCGTGCATTTATCAATTCCATTGTTCGGGAAATACTTCCGTATGTGTAATGATGGAAATTGAGAAATTTAAAAAAAATATATCTCAGCGAGGTATCGAACCGCGGTCTCCCAATTGCCGGTCAGATCTTTTACCCCTAAACTACCGAGACGGTTTCGGACTTTGGAGCCGTCCTAGCAACGAAGCCCATAATAAATTCAGAGTTGTTCTGCATCGGCCTTGTTGATTCTGGCGTTGATCAACGGGTGTTCTCACTGTCCATACCACTGATTGCTATACTTCATTTTAAAAATATCGATCTTTGCTTGGTTATCGTTCATTCGACGATTGCGTCTGGGCCTACAGGGTTGGCTTGGTCGCTTTAATTTACTGTCTCCCAATGAAAATCAGTTATATAACTAAGTGGGTAGACTCTAAATACAATTTATTTATTTTATTTATTTATAACATCTCGATAATTGGTTCCTTAAAATAATTAATACATGTTTAAAAACTTACGGACATTTTATTAATATATTGATAACTGTATTGTGTATTATGTAAACAGCAAAAAAGAAATCGATACGTTTAAATGGATCGTTTAATTGTATTTTATTTTACTGTTTAAAGGGGTATTTAACCGCTAAACTCAAAAAATATATTTCATTCAGGCTCACTAGTAATGAATTTAGCAATTAACAGACAAATTATTGGGGCCACCATGACCTCCCAAACAATTGTCAAACATGACATTTTTCGAGCTAGGTCCCATCGGCAAAAATCTCCCATAAGAAATAACATGGGGACGATCTTTATGCCCCGTGACCTTGGAGGATTTTGATCCAAAAAAATAATGGCCATTATTGACGTACTCGACAGCCTTTTCTGTAAATTCTCTATATTTTGTTTTGTAATTTGGGCAAGTAGTTCGGTCAAAATATGCTGATTACCAAGATGGGGTGTGATTTTGGAATGCATATTTTTGCGTGTTTGAGGGTATATTTGGGCACAGTTTCAAGACACGATGTTATAAAGGGGCATTTTAGATTGGTTCTATGCTCTAGTTTCTATGTGGACCAAAAAATAAGCAGGTTAAAGCCGATTTAGGAAATTTTCCAAAACACCAATTTTCGCCAATTTCTGGATCAAAAAATTAAAAAAATCGTGTTAAATCACAGTTAAAAGATAATTTTTTAAATGGTCATTTAAGTGTAGTATTGTGCTATAGATCACGTGGTAAAAAATAATTTTTGGGGTTTTTAGCCCCTTTAATACATGAACGCGTTTAAGGTCACTAAAAAAGGGGCATAGCCCTATTCAAATTTAATGTATGTGTGAAATGTGTAACGTGTGACGCCCGTTCTCGTGCCACGAAGCACCACCTTGTTCCGCGCCTAGGACTGTAACCTGGCGATCTGATAAGAACTGGGCTGGCCTTGGCTGGCGGCGAGACCGAGACTAGACTGAGAGCAGTCTGCAGCCGGGCGCGACGAGTGAAGGTCGTCTATCACCAAGGTAAGAATCAGGGGCACAAGTTTTGAAAACACGTTTGCAGTCACCTCTGAAAACGAGTGACTTGGAGGGTTACGTGACCACCAAAACGTACGTGTTGAGCAGAATACAAGTTTTTAAATCACTTTATTATTATACAAATGTCAAACCACGAGCTCTTCGTCCGTATGTGGACACGTACTTTGTGATTTGAAAACTTGTACGTTTTGGTAGTCACGTGACCCTTCAAGTAACTCTAGGCGTAATAATACACAATTCTGAATGGTTGGGGGCTGTTTCAAATTCGCTAAAGCTTCAACTCAACACACATTTATCCCACAACGTACGTTTTGATTTCACAACTGCATTTGTCAAGTCACCGAAATGAGGTGGGATGGGATAGGTTTACTTTTTGACGGTGGCTTGTGGCTGTAAACCCATTTTTCAAAACTTGGGTCCCTGTTCAACACAGTGTTAATTGTGTCCAGTGGCGGATCTAGGAAATTATCATGGGGGGGAGATCCTCGCGTGCATGTACATGAGTGTGAAAAGCACGGGGGGCATGGGGAGCAAAGCACCCCCATTAATTGCGCCGCAGACGACACATTTTGAAATCTGGAATTTATAGTGCGTTTGTGCGTTGTAGAAAAAATTGGTGGCCCGAATGCAATACCGAAAAAATGTAGTTTGTGTGCGTCAATTTTTTTTTCTGTTTTCAATTTTATTAGGACAAATTGTAAATTTTTTTAACAACAACATAATTTAAGTGTACGTGTCCTTAACCTAAATCAAATAAAGGTTACTAATACTAATTAAGGTAATGAGAAATTGTTAAAATATGTAATACATTGTAAATAACAATTATTGAAAATTAATAAAATAAGGTTCATTTCATTATGCAGTCAATCAATAATATCAAGTGATAACAGGAATTTCTGTGAGTGTATCATTAATTATTATTGGCGTCATGTCGAGCTTACCATTCACAGTTTACGTGCTGAACCAAGCAGCCCTTGCCGTGCCTGCTGTAGCGTGCACAATCACATCCCGATCCAACTTCACTCCACACACAACTTCACTCCCTCCCTACCGCCCTACGTGATTATCATACTTTCTAAGGTTGCCTTTTTATACTATTGTAATATTTGCCGTTCGCTACGCTGTTTGCACAATAAAATAATAATACATTATATAATAATATCATTTATTTTATTTTTAAAGTATCATGGTGGGGGGGGGGCGATTGCCCCACCGCCCTCCCCCTGTTTGCACCACTGGGCGTTTGGTCTAGATTCTTGAGTTTCCTAATTGGCAGTATTATAATTTAAAAAAATGTTTTGTTATAGTCCTACTCTCTTTCTTGGTAAAGTAGGCCTACATGATTTTTAGGGGGGGATGTGACAAGTCCTCTGCGGGTTTAGCACTAGTACTTTTTTCAATTCTTTGAGTGTGATTGGAGTATTTTAACGAGTTTTATGCATATTTTTAAAACATTTGTTGGTGGTGACTGATGATGATTGTTGTGATTGCAAAATGTGTTCTGTGTGTACTAGTATAGTCTTGGGAAAAAGTTTTACAGTTGAGTCTTTTATTGATTTATTTCTTTTGTATGCAACTTGACTTACGAAAGTTAAAAAAAAAAAAAAAAAACTTTTTTTTTTTATTGTTATTTTAGGATTTAATTAACATTTCATTGTTGTAACAATGGTCAGCTCTTGACCAAGAATGCTTAGCTTCTATTTGCTCTAGAAAGCTGTTATTACATTTATTTTAATTGTTAAGCATATACCTGTGTTGAGACGTGGAGTTTTTGATACTAGGACAACTACAAGTATTTATTTTATAGTTTTAAATATTAAGACTTCCATTTAAGCTATTTTTCACCATAAAATAAAAGTTATGGAACATATATGTAATTCAAGGGTTGGTCAAATACCAAAATATGGCTACGTCTCAACATGCTTTGTTTAATAAGCTTCAAAACAAGCCATATATTATCCATCTACCTCTGTTATTACTCCTGTAAACTTGGTTGAAGATTGTCAATGTGTAACGAAATTATAGTTTTGAGATAATAGCAGTTAAAGTTAGGCATTTTAGTCTTTTTCTTGCTATATTTTATGCTTGCGCTATCATAACATTTTAATTTTTTGTGAAGTTATGCTGCGATTTTCTTCGGGTTTGATTTTATTAAAAGATACTAAATCAGATAATATTACGGTACCAACCTAGAAATATAACGTTTTTACGAAAAAATCTAGTATGTAAAGCCTATACTAGTACCTTAACATAAGATTTCCTCATTTTGTTCCAATACAGCGTACAGCGTACCCTGAACTGTTTGTTGCATTTTAGGCAATTTTCAGTTTACTCGGCTGACAACTCCACAGATAAAGGTCTATATAGTAACACATTTCTAAAATTTGTTTTGAAATAATTTATATAAAAAAATAAGTTTTCACAAATTTTGTTTTTTTCGTGATTTTTTCTTGCTGATCAAGACAAAATATTGTAAATCTATGACTGTAAGAACGTCCATGTATGCTTTATTGACAAGTTTGCAAAATTTCATGTACGTAGGATGCTTCTTGGCCGAGCTAACAGCTATTGCCAACTGCCAAATGGGTCGTAAACCCTCTCTATATTTTGAATGTAATGTTGTTTGATTGATGTGTGCTGTTGACGGTTTAAAAATAAGATAAAACAATTTAATGCAATTGTCAGAAACGTATGTTTGCAATCCATCTCATCTTATCTAATTATATAATTTACATTGTTGTGTATACACAGGGCCTGGTGTGATCGACGGATAGTTTAAAAGTAAATTACGTCGCAAACAGACGCCAATTATAGGTCAAAGCCAAAATCCACACATTGTTCTACACTGACAACGCCTTGTCTTGCCTGTTGCAGTAATATTATTATCGTTCCCGTCAAACTAGGGCGTAACACACGAAATACTTATTCTAAAATTATATTGTAATCGGTCTATTTCAGTCCGTCCAGAAAAGCTAGAAGCTTTCTGTTTTCGTTCATTATTTTCGTCCGGCCATTCTTCTTGATTCACTTGGCTTTTGTGTTCAGTTTGTTCATGACACTGAAGTAGGAGTATGCCGAGTTTAGTACCTGCAACAAAACACGACAACTTTGTTATTAAATAACAATCGTTTTGATCACATTATTGTTTACTTGTGTTTTGTATAGTAACTGTTTTAAATTAAACCTTTATCGAATGTTTAGCAGAAAATAGTGTGTTGAATCAAATGTTTAAAGCTTTTTTTTCCATTTATTTAAAGTAAATAGAGAACATTGCTGTTTTCCAGTTGGAAAATTAATCATTTAAAAATTTACACAAGCGTACACCAGCGTGCAGCGTTTCCGATAAGCGGGCACTGTAATTAAAAATTAAAATAAATAAAGGTTTTAATAAAATCTAAAAGGCGTTAATTTTCACCCAACTATATTAATTTTCACGGAGAGTGATAATTTAATGATGGGCGCTGAGCTTTGCCCAGCTAAAACGCGAGCACTCAGGTGTGTTGATGATTTCTGCCGAACGGTTGGTAATATCATTACCAAATTTTGCAAGAATATTAATGAAGTACTTTCTATTGATATCCGCAATTACCTTTAAAAAATCCATAAGGCTATTGTTCCACCTGTGGCCGATGTTTTGAAAGTCGAAGAAACATGGCTGAAAAGTTTTCTGAATGAAAGAGGGCCTTACGAACAACAGAAAAAAAATGATAATTTTTGGGGTGGGGCATAACCTCAATTTTGGCCATTATGTGTCGTTTTTTGACAATAGTGTAACCTGCACATCTAATGCAAAATTAAAATTTGAAAATTGTTTTTCTGGATATAGTTTCTAAACACCTTAAGCTTAAACTTAAGCAATAAGTACAAACTGATTTCTATAATAACAGATGGTTTACAATTTTTTGGGGCAAACGGTAGAAATACGAGATTTTTCGAGTTTTGTATCGTCTGACAAAAAAAATTGTATCCAAAACGTGAAAAAAGGGAAATAAAAAACATGGATTTCAATTCAGAAAATTTGCAACAAACTGCTTATCTTACGATTTACGAAATTAACCTGCGCTGACATTGACTTCAATGAAAATATCCATAATCAAAATTTACCTTAAAAATTGTGTTCACTCAGAATAAATTCCTGGCCTTCGCCGAAATTAAGTAAATTACGGAGATATCACTAATTTTTTATTCAAAATTATTCATCAAATTATTAATTTAGGAATACGCGAACTGGATCTCATAGATTAATTCTTTATTGGATGAGCGTAGCGAGCGAAGCGAAACTTCAATTTCACTGACCCCCCAAAAAATTTAGCTCCAATGTTTTTTTTTGTTTTTTTTTGTCTGTATTTTTGTCTGTTTGTTAGCAGGATTCCGGGCAAACGGCATAAGCGATCTTGATGAAAATTTGAGGGGACCTTCGTTTTCTCTGAACTTAGAGGTGTATTGTTTTATGGGTACAATCGCAGAAATATTTCTCATGAATATCGTACTTTTACGATTTTTTTCGATTTTTTGTGCGATATTTTCGTCACATTTGGGCCGATTCTGACCAAACGGGAGGGGCTACAACGTTCATATTTCACATGGACATTAAGATTATGGTAATGTAGTACCTTATGAAAGAAAAAGTTGAAAAAAGTTAGTCAGAATCCACAGAAATAAAGGTTTTACTATGAGTTTTTTTGAGGTTTTATAGTACCAATTAACAAGTTACAATAGAAAATTGACAACATCACCTACAATGCATTCAAAAAGCAGTTGCAAAGGAAAAGTGCTAACAAACGCAAAAACGCAAAAAAAAAAACGCTCATCCATCAACGCGGCGGGACTTTAGCGTTTTCCTAGTTAAAGTATCAAGCAATAAACTATAGTGCTGTGTGCACAGATAATAATAGTTATAAAAAAACTATATCATTAAAATGCAATGTGATACATACATTAATAAGTTAATTTTATAAATAAACAAACGTATTCATTCTCACAATTATGTTTTGGTGTGAAAATGTTACGACAAAAGATATTGAGAGATTATAACATTGATGAAAATTGTTTTGTCAACTTTGCATTTAGTAACAGCTCAGAAACTGACTTATTTTGTGAATTGTTTCAGTCTGATTAACAAAACAAAAATTGAAGATCTACGATTGTGGGGATGTCCATTGTCCATGTACCCTTTATTAGAAAATATGCAATATTGCATATTCACAGTAAATGAATGAAAATTAAAATAAAAATTATTTAGAAACAACAAAATGTGTCCCATTCCCTCACTACAAGCTGGAAAAACTCAAGCTACACATTTGAAGTAAATAAGATCCCCCAAAATACAAAAATTTGTAAAAAAGACGGCAGCCAAGCTCTCCTTCAAAAGTCTTCGGCTGTGAATGCTGTGAGATATAGAAGTTGAGCCAAGCTTTTTATTCTTTCTCCCTAGTTTCGCTTTGAAAATATGTAAGATCATTTCGCCTGTTGACGAGCGCCAAGCCAACGATTTTTGTGGTAAAAAAGTAAAATTTTTTAACTCGAAATCATAAAAAAATTCTTGGCCATGAACCAAATTCAATGGCCAAGTCATTTTTTATGATTTCGAGTTTTAAAAATTTTACTTTTTTTACCACAAAAATCGTTGGCTTGGCGCTCGTCAACAGGCGAAATGATCTTACATATTTTCAAAGCGAAACTAGGGAGAAAGAATAAAAAGCTTGGCTCAACTTCTATATCTCACAGCATTCACAGCCGAAGACTTTTGAAGGAGAGCTTGGCTGCCGTCTTTTTTACAAATTTTTGTATTTTGGGGGGATATCACATCTTTTTGTTGTTCGTTCGCTATCAAGGTGTGAATGATGGACTTTGAATGATTAAATTTGTTAAGTTCAAAGTTGTTTTTTTTTACATTTTTGGGCTCACGGTCCCCCCAAAGATACCCCTTAAATAAATAAATAAATCAATTTTTATTTAGAGTCTACCCACTCAGTTATATATAACTGATTTTCAGTGGGGACTTTAAATCAAAGCGACCAAGCCAACCCTGCAGGCCCCGACGCAATCGACGAGTGAGCGATAACCAACCAAAGATCGATATTTTTAATAGGAAATATATCAATCAGTGGTATGGACAGTGCGAACATCCGCGGATCAACGCCAGAATCAACAAGGCCGATCCAGAACAACTCTGAAATTTTATTATGTGCTTCGTTGGTAGGACGGCTCCGAAGTCACCGTTTACCAACTCCTAAGACAAGAACTGATAGACTTAAGTCCAAATCAGAAGTTAAAAAACTTCTGTCTTGAGCGGAATCGAACCCTGGCCCTTCTGCATTGGAAGCAGATACGCTAACAACAAGACCAACGCACTAGCATAAGCACTAGATATTTATAATGTTAAGAGCATGTTTAATTTAAAGTTTGTATACAAATTACTACGCTGAGTAATTACGCGTTTTGTTTTCTAGGACGGCTCCAAAGTCCCTTTTACAACTCCAAGACAAAACTGTAACTTAAGCCAAATCAGAAGTTAAAAACTTCTGATTTGAGGGGGAATTTCGAACCCTTGGCCCCCTTCTGCTTTGGGAAGCAGATCGCTAACAAAAAGACCAACCCCAAAGCATGCACTAATTTTATAAGGAAAAAGGCATTTTTAAATTTAAGTTGTATAAAAATTACTACGCCTGAGAATTTCGCTTTTTGATTTTGCTGGGGAGGCTCCAAATCACCTTTTACAAACCCCTAAAAAAAGAACTGTAGACTTAAGTCCAAATCAAATTTTAAAAAACTTCTGACTTTTACGGAACCCCAAACCCTGCCCTTTGCTTGGAAGCAGAACGTAAAAACAAGACCAACCCCACTACATAAGCACTTGATATTTTAAGGGTTTTAAGAGATTTTAATTTCAACTTGTAAAAATTTACTACCCCGAGTAATTACGCTTTTTTGTTTGTTATTTTGTTTTCCCGGGCCCCCAATTCCCCTGTTTTTGTTATAGGGGGGGACATCTGAGTGGGGCCCCAAGTTTCAAAGTTCTAAGATAAACCTTTTTCCGGTTAGCGTTTATTCAAAAGATAGGAATTACCTTTTTTGTAATTTGTTTTTTTTTGGGGACCCTTTAAACCCAAATTTTGTTTTCCATATTAAAAAATGAAAGAATGAAATACAAAATTATTCCACGTTTGAAACATCTCTTTGTAGCGTTTTCTTTAATGTTTTCTTTTCAAAATTTAGATATTTTTTTTTGTATTTTTGGGCCCATGGTCATCCCAATTTAGCCCCTTGTGTTTTGGACGCAAAAATTTTTATAATGGTTAATAGCAGTTAATTTCAGTTTGTAAAAATTACCACGCCTTGGTAATTAGGGCTTTTTTGATTATTCAAATTTTTTGATTTTCTCCGGCCCCTGTTACCCGTTTTTGGTTTTGAAAGCAAAAGGCATGCGTCTAAATACACCTAATGTGGCCCCAAGTTTCATAGTTCTAAGATTTACCGTTTTCTTTTTAGGTAAAGAACTCTCCGGGGAAAATGACCCCCCCCACCCAACCCCCCCCACCCACTCCCCAAACCCACCACCACCGCCACCAGCCCCACCCCTTTTAAGAATTTACGATTTTGAGAGCCTTTTTTAACACAGAACGAGTTGTCGGATGGGTTGTTTTTTTTTTGGTATGTCATGGACCACTAAGGTCATATACCGAGTTTCAAGATGTAACTCTTTCGGGGGGGCGTGTGGAAAAAGTGAAAACCCCCAAATCTTGTAGGTGTATATAGGGCCGGAGTTCGGTGTTTCCCCCTAAGCATCGGTCGCTTTCTGCCCGGGGGATACCCTCGCCCTAGATTTAACAAAAGGTGCAATTATTTTGTAAATATTTCCAAGTTAAAAGGGAGGAATGCCCTGGGGGAGATTTTTATGGTTTTACTGCATGGCTCATTAAAACAGCATGGAGCGCTTGAGGAGGGGGGGCTTTTCCGTCGCTGAAGTACAGGGCGTCGCTCACTTTCACACTCGTAACAGGGGAGGTTTTTAAAAGGAAGCATGGAGCGCTTCTGTTTGAAAACGGGGCAAATTTCTTTAGTAAAATTTTTTCCCGTTTAAAAAGGGAGGAATGCCATGGTGGAGATTTGTAGTGGCTTCACGCATGGGTCTTTATCAGCATGGGGCGCTTTTAGGAGGGGTAGGCTTCTGTCCAGTCGCTGCAGTACAGGGGGGCCCCCCACTTTCACACTCTTACATGGAGGAGGTTTTAAGAGAGGAGCATGGAGCGGTAGGAGGAGGAGGGGTTCTGTCCAGTCGCTGAAATCAGGCGTCGCTCACTTTCCACCTGGTTTCATGAGGAGGTTGAGAGAGGGAAACAGGGGCGCTTGTAGGGGGGGGGGCTTCTGTCCAGCGCTGAAGTACAGGGCCCCCCCTCACTTTTCCCCTCTGTAACATGGAGGAGGTTGAAAAGAGAAGCATGGGCGCTTTAGGAGGGGAAAGGGTTCTGTCCATGCTGAATACAGGGGGTCGTCACTTTACACCCCCTTTCATAGAGGGGGTTTAAAAAGGAGCAGTTTTTGTCGTGATTTGGGACTTTAGAAAAATTTTATAAAAATCATTTTATAAAGTTTTTTTAAAGTTTTCAACTGCCAAAATTATTAAATAAAAAAATTTGTCTCTCCAAAATTCTGACAATCAAAAAAAGAATTTTCATGCGTATTTTCATTGGATGAGCGTAGCGAGCGTAGCCCGGGGGGGGGGGGGGCAAAAATTCCTTTACTACCTGGAGAAAAAATCCGGAAGTTTTTTTTTTCTTTTTTCTTTTTTTCTTTTTTTTCTTCTTTCTTTTTGTTTTTTTGTGTGTCTGTGAACACGGTTCCAGGTAAAACCGATTCTCGATTGCGATGAAATTTTATGGAGACCTTCAAAATCTTTGGACTTAGAACTACACCGTACGAAAAAATGATCAAAAATTATTTCTCTAGAAAATCGCAATTTTACGATTTCTTTCGTTTTTCTTATTTGTTTTTGTTTGTATTTTTGTGTGTCGAAATCTTTAAACTTGGACCTGGCACGTTTTTTCGTACAATCGAAGAAATATTTCTCGTAGATATCGTACTTTCACGATTTTTTACTATTTTAAGTGCGATATTTTTGTGACATTTGGGCCGATTCTGACCAAACGGGTGGGGTTACAACGTTCATATTTCACATGGACATTAAGGTAATGGTGATGTATTGCTTTTTGAAAGAAAAAGTTGAAAAAGTTAGCCAGAATCCATAGAAATGAAGGTTTTAATATGAGTTTTTTTAGGTTTATAATAACAATTAACAAGTAACAATAGAAACTTGACAACAATCACCTACAATGCATTCAAAAAGCACTTGCAAAGAAAAGTGGTCCTACAAAAACTACTAGGAAAACGCTTAAGTCCCGCGCGTTGTTGGATGAGCGTAATTGGTGCATTGAGATACCATGTGTTATTGGATTTTCTGTTGTTCTGTGAAAAAATCACTAACTCAGTTGAAGATTTTTTTTAAATTAATTAAAAATTAAATAAAAAATAAACTTTTATCTTTAATTTTTTTAATTAATCGTAATTTTAAAAAAGAAAAAAATCGTAAGATTTCGATTTTCATAAGAAATAGTTATTCGATTGTGCTCAAATTTCACAAGAATATATTAATTTATAAGATTAAGGTTCTGTGAAAAAATCATCAAAATCGGATAAAGCATATAGTCGAAAGTCGAAGAAATGTTTAAAAAATCGAAAAAAATCGTAAAATTGTGATTTTGATGAGAAATAATTTTCCGATTGTGCTCAAAAACGTCACAGTTCTAAGTTTAGAGATTTCGAAGACCTCCATAAAATTTCATCGCAATCGGAGTATCGGTTTAGCCGGAATCGTGTTAACAAACAGACAAAAATACAGAAAGAAAAAAAAAAAAACATTCCGGATTTTTTTCTCCAGTGTAGTGAAATGGAATCTTCGCTTCGCTCATCCAATTAAATTTATATCTGCATGACATCTTTCATACTTGCACGACGACAGAATCAAATTTACATCCACTGACACAAAGTTGTGTATTTTAATCTTATAAATTAACTAAAATTAAAAGAGTTTCATCCGCTAAACTTAAAAAAATATTTCATTCAGTCTAGCTAGTTATGAATTTCATAAACTAGGAAAACGCTTAAGTCCCGCCGCGTTGTTGGATGAGCGTATATGGTGCATTGAGCTGCAATGTGTTACGCGGATTTTCTGTTGATCTGTGAAAAAACATTACTTAGTCGAAGATTTATTTTAATTTAATTAAATTTAAAAAAAATAACTTAATTTTTTTAGTTTAATTAAATTAAACAAAAAATTTACTAAATATTTTAATTAATCGTAATTTTTAAAAAAGAAAAAAATCGTAAAATTGCAATTTTCATATGAAATAATTATTCGATTGCGCTCAAATTTATTTCGAATATATTAGTTCATAAAATTAAGGTTCTGTAAAAAAATCATTACAATCGGATAAAGCATGTAGGTGTTATAAGTCGAAGAACTTTTTAAAAATCGAAAAAAATCGTAAAATTGCGTTTTTTATGAGAAAAAATTTCCCGATTGCGCTCAAAAACGTGGCAGTTCTAAGTTCAGAGATTTCGAAGGCCTCCATAAAATTTCATCGCAATCGGAGTATCGGTTTAGCCGGAATCGTGTGGACAAACACACAAAAATACAAAAAAAAAAAAAAAAAAAAACATTCCGGATTTTTTTCTCCAGTGTAGTGAAATGGAATCTTCGCTTCGCTCGCTACGCTCGCTACGCTCATCCAATTAACAAAAAATTATTAGGTCCACCAAGACCGAAACAAATTATCAATCTTGGTATTTTTCGAGCTAGGTCCCATCGGCAAAAGTCTCCCAATAGAAATAACATTGGGACGATCTTTATGCTCTATGACCTTGGAGGATTTTGATCCAAAAAACTATTGGCTGTCATTGACGTATTCTACCGCATTTTCAGTAAATTTCTTTATTTTGTTTTATAATTTGAGCAAGTGATTCGGTCAAAATATGCTTATTGCGAAGGTGTGTGATTTTAGAATGCATATTTTTGCTTGTTTGAGTGTATTTATATGCACAGTTTCAGAACACGATGTTTTAGGGGTCATTTAAGATTGATACATGGCTCTCGTATCTATGTGGAACAAAAAAGAGGCAAGTTAAAGCCGATTTAAGAAATTTCTCAAAACACCAATATTCGCAAATATTCGTTTCAAAATATTGAAAAATTTGTATTAAATCACAGTTACAATATATAGTTTTTAAGCGGTCATTTTAGTGTACTACAATGCTATAAATTATGTGGTAGTTAATAATTTTTTGGGGTAATAGCCCCTTTAAGTATTGCTAAACATATCTACCTCTTCTTCTAGCTCACTGGATATCCAACATATGCCATAGAGTTCTTGAAGAGTGAGAACCAGGTACACAAACCAGAGAACCATGTCAACTGAGCCGGCTGGTACCTACAAACGAGAGCATTCTTTCGTTACATCGAGTGGTAGAATAAATAAATGTAAATTGTTCTAAATGAATATATTTCGGGGATCTACTTTTTCAATGCATCTATGGCGATAAAACGGGGCATCTTTGATTGCCAGAAATGCCCATAATAAATATCAGGCAAAGATAGTTTACGAATATTTTAATGGGTGCCTTTTTTAACCATCAGAACTATGTATCAAACGCGTCATGAATCGTGGGAGGAAGGTCCCATTAAAATATAATTTCTGGTAGGCGATTAAACAATTTTGAAGTGCGATGGTTACGTTGCTTACCACGAGGGTCATGAAGAGTGTGAGGCAGACGGAAATGGAGCCAGCGACCAGTTTCAAGAACAACAGGTAGTTGGTCCTCATTTGGACTTCTTTTATGGTCCTAACAACAACAAAAACATTTTTAAAGAATATTTTTCAAAAAACTAATCAACAATTTGTATTAATCAGCATCAAAATTTGTTCCAAAGAAAATATATTAAACAAACTTTATGACTACTTTTTCGGGTAGACCGTGTAAGTGTATCCAAATTATTACTAAATTACCTTGAAACACCAAGGTTTCGCGGGGGCTGTGGACCACAGTCACCTTGACAATGTGCTCCACAGCGGCCACGAAACTTTGGTGTTACAAGGTAATTTAGTAATAATTTGCCTACTCTTACTCGGTCTACCCGAAAAAGTAGTCATGAATGCGTATAAGCGAGAAAGCTTCAAACAAACCATTAAACAAAGTAACATTATGGGAATTTTAAAGCACAATAGTTACTCGTTATACAAGTGTTTAACTAGGACTGCAAATAAATTTTATTCAATTCAAACTAAATATTATATAATGGAAGCAAGGAATTGTGACTTATTACCTTATAATTTCAACATGGATCTCGATACAGTGAACAAGAAAGCGTCCCATCTCTGCTTCAAGGTTACACCTTCCGGCCTTGAAATGATTCTTCTGCAAAGAACTCTTTGTTTTCTGAGCTTCGTTTTCAATAGTTAATACCTTTAAATGTGTCTGTACTTCTAGGAACCGCATTTTGTCAACTATATAATTTTTCAAAGCCTCTGAAACGTCGGATGTCACAAGTCTATGTACTAGTTTTTTTTCAACAGAAGTGAACTCTGTATTTTCAATTTCAATTACCAATGAACTAGAATCATTGGTATCTGTAAAAGTCTCACACAGCTGTTTTTGACTGTCGCATTTCATGTCAATGTTTACTCCAATATCACCACTTTCAGAATCCATTTCCAGATTGTTTGATTCATCCAAGTGTACATTTTGTTCAAACAACCTCTTCAAAGCTATTTTGTTAACATTTTCGAACTTAAATTGAAGCATCTCCAGGTATCCAGTCAGGTAAATCAGACAGCTCACGATACACGAATCGAACCCCGAAACGATTAGGGTACTCCCCAAACCAGAGGCTACGGCTAAAAAGTACCAAATTTCATACAGCGGAGATTGGAGGGGTAGGTTATAGTGCATTGGAAAACGTCGTTCTTCTTCAAACAGGGGCTTAATGGTGAAAGCAAGCGAATAAAGAGTCCAAGAAGTAACCGTTATTATTGTATACCATTTAGTTTTGTATTTACATCGCTTAAGTATTGTAGTTTCTTTGGCAAAGTCTACGTATTTGGTAAATGTTTCCAGTTTTGCAAATATATTTGCACATTCTTGAAGATTAAACAAAGCAATCAAGTTGATTACGATTGCCTTCAAAATGGTTATGATGTACGATAGTGCCTCAGCCATTAGTACGAGGTCATGAAACTTGAACGTAATGTCATAGATTGACACTAACAGAGAGAAAGTTAAGGCTCCCATTGCTCCGTACGGAAAAAACCCTGCATTAACTTTAGGTATCGATTCTGTTCGTCTGGGCAGAAAGGGGCCAGAATCCAGTGTAGACTAAGATCAGTCTGTGAAAACCAGTGCACTCTGTCCAGTATCTACTGTTGATCTCTCTGATCACATCCATTATAGATGCTACGGATGATGATGCTGCTATCTATTCACTTTCTCAATTGTGTCGATGATCTAGGTCAAGTGAAAATTAAACGTTTTACCTATAATAAGATAGTGTAAATTGAAAATGTTGGTTAAGACTAATTCAACAGACGACATAGAATAAACGGTATCACGATGCTGCTACATTTTTCTATTCACCATTGATGTGCCCAATACATCTGTATTTCACTATTTAAATATAGAATCATAATAATGAATCGCAACCAGAAACTCGTTGAACTGTAACAACCAAACTAGACTAAACCTCTCTTCCCTTGTCTGCCATCTGAACTGAAAACTTCAATCGAACTTCCTTTCAACGGTTCTGTTACGCTTCATAATATGCGAATCGTTCATATTGAATGTATTCGTGATATAGCTGACGTACATCAAAAGAGAAACCTCCTATCCAATGTTTGTTTTCCTTGTAATTTGGCGACCTCCAACACGCCCTAACTATTGTTGTCGAGCGGCTAGAGTGACGGGTAAAGTGACCACTTTCAATGTATTATGGATTAAGCTCTACTATCTAGACTAGGAATGTGTTTAAGAGGGTACGCTGAGCTTGGCCCTTCTCAAATGCGCGCAAACAGGTGTTGACGATTTCTGCTGAATGGTTGGTAATAACATTACCAAATTTTGAATGGATGTTAATAAAGTACTTTTATCTTGATATCCGTAATTGGTTGCACAAAATAAGCCTTAAAGATCCATTGCGAGATATAAGTCCAAAACGTGAAAAAATGGGAAATCCAAAACATGGATTACAATTCTGGAAATTCCCACCAAACCGTTTATCTGACGATAAAACCAAATTAACCTGCGCGTTCACATTGATTTTAATGTTGAAATCCATTATGCAAACTTGAGTTAAAAAAATCTGTTCACTTGGAATAAATTCCCGAAGTTGACCAAAATTGAGTAAATTTGGTTGATTTCACTAAATTTTAATTCAAAATTCATTAATTAATTAATTAAGGAATACGCATAATGGATAACATAGATTTATTCTTTATAAACGTTAGTGTGAAATTTGATAATGGTGTTATAAACCATTTACCGAAAATAATCCAGAAAGCTGAGCGCCTCCGTTCTAGCCTCAGCTTACACTCTTAAGTACCTGGATCAATATCAGTAAAAATACATAGAACGAAATTTACCAGATAGGAAAGTGCTTCAAAAAACAAATCTCCAAACACTTTTACTCTGCATTATTATGTTTGAATGTAATATGTATGTAATGTCATACCAACCGGCAATTGGTGAATGCGGATGGAGGAAGGTTGGGGTTGTTGCTCATCAAAGTGTTGCACAATTGTAAAGAGAAGAACTGTAAATAACCATAATATGGTGTATTCGGTTTAATATGTTAATTTGTGTGTATTTATTAATTGTTACACTGATTTACTGGGACGAATTGTACAATGACATAGTATAAGGCAGAAATAGAATGAAGAAAGAATATGTCACTGTAACTAACATGGAGATACACAAAATACGTCCAAAGTTTATTTACATTAAGTGCTCTAACTGGGATTTGATTTAATGTATGCGTTTTTGTTTTTATCGGTTCAAATAATAGAAGCAACATTTGTTGCAGCAGTAGGCACAATTAGTGTCCCTGTACCTAGTCTTCAGCCTCAAAAATTGCATAGCACAAAAATTCGCAATGTAATAAGATTTGGCATAATTATTTGAAATATATTGTTATGTAGACCTATATTAAATCGTGACATATTTACACTGATTGAAAATAACCTGTTAGTCCAACTTGGCCACGGACCACAGTTAGGAAAAAAATATTCTACACATACTTTAACAATAAATTGCAATTGTATCATATTTTACTCGAATTTTCAGTGTAAATCTTATAAGAGCTAGTCTACGTGTCCCTTACACTGGGTGCACTATAGTTCATGCACAGATTACAGAATATCACTGACGTAGAATCTACACTGGTGTACACGGAAAAATAAATGTGCTAATGTAGACATTGTCCTACACAAGTGTGAAACTAATGAAAACATGTGAATGAACCAATAGAAAAATACAATTACACATTATAGTATAAACATAAATAATGTAAGTTATTTATTTTTTGTAATTAACATATTATATATATGTGTGTTTAAACTTGGTTTTATAGTATGAGACTATGGCGCTGTTATGTTAGTACTTTAGACAGAAATTACAAAAGTGACCCCACCGGGGATCGAACTCGGGACCTTGGCTGTCCGGGCCATGCTCTTCCCAACTGAGCTATAAAGACACAATTTTAATTATGTCTAATTATTTCTTGATTTGTAAAGTGTTAATACAATGTTAATAACGTGTGTAGAGCAGATTGAACCGTCTATTAGACTACATACGAAATTAACAGGAGGAATACAAAACATCTCTTTTAACCCTATATAATTGGAATCTTCATAGGTCAGTTAGTAAGAGCATGGCCCGGACAGCCAAGGTCCCGGGTTCGATCCCCGGAGGAGGCACTTTTATATTTGCTGTCTAAAGTGCAAACATACATATCTTCCACTGTCTTCCCCTATATAGTCCTCTTTGGTTATTCAATATGAATTGATTTTGTCGTCATTTTCGTCATTTCGTCAAGTCACTCGAGATCACTTGGCACTTGAGTTCAGTTCGTTCATTACACTAAAGTAGGAGTAGGCCGAGTTCAGGACCTGAAAACAAACACGTTTATAGTGACAGGCGATTTGTGACGCTGGGTGTGTTAGAATTTAAAAAAAAATGCTTTATACGTATCCGTTAGAAGCCATTTGCCTTCATAGATGAAAATAATGTTTTTTTGGAATCAGTGCCGTGACTAACTGATATCAAGGTTTGGGCCAGAATACTGATTTGCATTAATGTCTTAGGTATATATGAATGACTTTTCATGGCCTTACTTTAAAATCTCACGTTAAAAGATAGTACAAACTGTAAAGTTTACTTTTGTGAACATCTCCATGTTGAATGGTAGGAAGGCCATAGTAGAGATCTGAAGTGGCTTCACTGCATGGCTCATTATTATCAGCATGGAGCGCTTGTAGGAGGGGGAGGCTTCTGTCCAGTCGCTGAAGTACAGGGCGTCGCTCACTTTCACACTCTGTAACATGGAGGAGGTTGAGAGAGAGAAGCATGGAGCGCTTGTAGGAGGGGGAGGCTTCTGTACAGTCGCTGAAGTACAGGGCGTCGCTCACTTTCACACTCTGTAACGTGTAAGATTATTTGAAAGAATGAAATACTTCTTATGTTCTTACTTACATAATGGTATCCATAACCTGGTCTAAAACATTCAAATATTGGGTTGATTTATTTTTAGTCTTCTAGTTATGTGAAGACACACTGCAAAGCCGCTGTTAGTTAAACATACAATATTTACCTTAAGAGAAATATTTTGGAGGCACCACATTTTGTAAAATATTTTACACGTTCAAATAAATCTGTATAAACCATGATGTACACTATTTGAACACTCGTCGAAATACTAACAATCACTGTGCCCATCCAGTTGGCCTATAGCACGAAGCTGACCCAAAATAACTCATATGTATATTTTATTATATACTCTGTAATAAATTGTCGAACCAGAAAGTCAATTAAAATGATTGATTCAAATTTGACTTAAACTTTAAAAAAGATTTACAAAAACCCTGGTACTCCTCCATGGAGAGATTAGTGTGATTGGGGATCCTTCAATGCAGAACAAGCTTGAAATTAAACGTATCATGTTTAATTCAAATTCATTTTCTAGCACTTCCAAACCTAGTATCAATTATTGTGTGTAATATGTTTTGTTGTTTATGTATTTACTTATGGATAATATTTTGTTGGCCATGCATTTTTATCCATGTACAATTATGTGATATTAAATAAAATAAATAAATAAATTGTATTTAGAATCTACCCACTCAGTTGTATAACTGATTTTCAGTGGGGTACTTTAAATCAAAGCGACTAAGCCAACCCTGTAGGCCCCGACGCAATCGACGAGTGAGCGATAACCAACCAAAGATCGATATTTTTTAATAGGAAATATAGAAATTAGTGGTATTGACAGTGCGAACAACCGCGGATCAACGCCAGAATCAACAAGGCCGATTCAACACAACTCTGAATTTATTATGTGCTTCGTTGCTAAGACGGCTCTAAAGTCACCGTTTACATACTCCTAACACAATAACTGATGGACTTCAGTCCAAATTAGAAGTTAACAAACTTCTGACTTTAGCGGGAATCGAACCCTGGACCTTCTGCATTGGAAGCAGATACGCTAACAACAAGACCAACGAGCCACACACAATGCTTTGTTATTGTTGTCATTTTACTTATCAGGAGACACAATCTTTAATAGGTGTTATTTTAAATATTATTGTATTTATTACTTCTTGAAAATAAATAGATATTGAAATTTAGCAGCGTAACAGAAGTCGTGTTACCTGTTGTCGGAGTGGGTTGTGCTGAAGAAAGGAGAATTATTTGATTTGTTTACTTCAATTTATATTTTCAGCTTGTCCTGGAATTTATACTGAAATGTATAATATGCCTGTTTGTTGTATGTTTTATATGTTGTGTTCAGACACGGGCTTTAGAGAAATGTTGTGAGTAGAGAAGTTAAGTGTCAGAATAGGAAGGATATACAGTTTAGATGGTATGGGCATTTGAAACAAATAAGGGAAGATAGGATGAACAAAATATGTATGAAAGAAGGATTGCAGAAGGAAGAAGAAGACGGGGTATGCCAGGGAAGAGATGGAATGATACCATAGCAGGATACTTGGAGGCAGGAGTATTGAGTATAGAGAGATTGGAAGTTGTGGAAGAGATACGATTGTAAAAGGAGGAAAATTGACGACTAGAATTTTACCCGCCTCCTGACGTCACGAGGCAACATGGCGGAATGAGTTGGGATAAATCCTCATTTCCCAAGTTTACGTCTGTTGAACGGCGCAGCACTAATCACGCTCTAACTCTTATTCTATTCATTATTTGGACAAAACTTAAGAGGAATATTATTTAGCAAACATATCATTGCTTATCATATAATAGCGATTATTGCGATTTTTTGACACAGCCGTTAACTTGTTATTACAATGTACGCATCATACATAAAAATAATCAAAACGACTTTAAACTTTCTCAACTTCAATTCACAAAAAAACTACTGATCGGATTTTGACAAGACCTCCTTCAAAAAATGCATCTGGCTATTTAGACAAGAAATAAATCAACTTTCTAGATAGAAAGTGCACTGAACGAAATTTCATAGCATAGGTTCATATGCAGTGTATGTGTTTTTATGACAAATACGCACTTTTGACGTGCGGATGAGCCGTGAAAAACTACACGCTGCATATTAACCCATGCTGCAAATTTTTGTTCAGTGCACTTTCTGTCTAGAAAGTTAACTTATTTCTTGTCTAAACAATCAGATGAATTTTTTGAAACAGGTCTTGTCGAAATCCATATTGTAGTTTCTTGTCAATTGAAGTTGAGAAAACTTCTAGTCGTTTTGATTATTTTTTATATATTATGATGCGTACATTGTCATAACATTTGTCAAAAAATCAAAGTAAACGCTGTTATAAGCAATGGTATGTTTGCTAAATATTATTCCTCTTAAGTTTTGTCCAAATAATGAATAGAATAAGAGTTAGAGTGTGATTAGTGCTGCGCCGTTCAACAGACGTAAACTTGGGAAATGCAAAACCAATCCCAAATCTGGGCACTTGCACTATCGATCATTTTAAGCTCCGCCCATCACCAGTCGTCCATTGGTTTGCTACTCCCAAGTTGATCCTGTCGGAAGAGTTTTTTTAAAATCATTTAACTTCTATCCTATGCAGTTTGACATGGGAAAAATTTAAACAACGCTCATATTTAAATGTACTAAAAAGTAAAAACTAAATTTTCGCCCAACATATTTTTGCCTTACTCGGAAAATAATAAAAAGCGTTGGGCGATTACGGTACTAAAATAGATTACAGAATTTTGTTGTTCATGGAAGGAGAGCGCACAACGCTTTTATTTTCCGAGTCAGGCAAAAATTTGTTGCGCGAAAATTTAATTTTTTACTTTTTAATACATTTAAATATGAGCGTTGTTAAAAAAAAAACATGTAATATTATTTTATACTTTTTAGTCTTAACGAATGTTGTAATCGAATATTTGCTCACTAGACGTGTACGAATTTCTGCATCTGGTCGGCCCATCCTCACTAGCTGTGACTAATTTCCCATATGAAGCTTTGTTTGATTCATTAATTATGATGAATTAATTGATTAACTATAGTCAATGTGATAAATTGATTCATGTATTGTCATCAATAATATTTGTCTGTGAGAAAAATTTCAGCTCGATCGGACATTGAGAAGTGGGTGAAATATCTATTCCCATATAAAACTTTGATTTATTAATTATAATGAATTAATTGATTAATAAGAAAATCTGTTAATTGATTAATCTATTGTCATCAAAAATACGTATGTGTGAAAAATTTCAGCTCAATTGGACATTAAAAAGTGGGTGCAATATCGATTATAATATTCCGTCTAGACAGACAGACAGACAGACAGACAGACAGACAGACAGACAGACAGACAGACAGACAGACAGACAGACAGACAGACAGACAGACAGACAGACAGACAGACAGACAGACAGACAGACAGACAGACAGACAGACAGACAGACAGACAGACAGACAGACAGACAGACAGACAGATGAAGCTAATAATATAAGCGTTGTAAAAAAAACTGATATACAAAGGAGGACGGCGATGGATAATGATGACGATGATAAAATCTTCTCTTAAGTATTATGTAGTTAATAATTAAAATATTTTCATCCTGTTATAGTTACTAACTCAAAGATACGAATTTCAGGGGTAATTTATATTATAAAATATTTAATTTGTATCCAAGTGGCAGACCAACATACTTACAAAATCACCAATAACCAATTCTCAACCATATAAACAACACATTTAACTATACATTATGTACCTTATGATAGATTATCTCTAAGACTAAGATAACTTCCTTGATACTTATTTATTATTACTCTCCTTATGTTTATGTATTTAGCCACATCGAGCGACTATATTATTTCGTATAATTATAACATAATCTCATAGCCATATGGCCTGCTAGTATGTGTACCGCTCTCTGCGGAAATACAAACATTGTATACGCATTAGTTGGCTTATTGTTCGACCTAATTTATATTGTTTTAAGGTAAGTTGAAGTAATAAGGCCACCCTAAGGAATTTTATTTGATAAAATTTAAGTGGAAAGAGGTAGAGGCTCAAAAATTTCAGGAAATAATATTCAAGGCATTGGTTATACAATAAACTAAACAACATATTTTAGTAATTAGGATATTGCCTAAAACTAATTAAAATATAATATTGTGTAAAGTGGCCTTATTAAAAGCACGTATTGATAATAAGGCCATTTTATATTTTATATGTTTATAATGATATAAAATCCATTTCCAACTTATTTGTAGCTTTGTTATTATTGCCTATGGTATTTGACATATTTTATTTACTTTGGTCATGTTGTCAGTGCCATCAAAAACTCGACAGGAAGTAAATTTAGGAATTCATGAAATTTTTTTGAAAAAATTAAAAAATTTAAGAATAATTTTTTTAGGACAATTTTTCTGACTGCTCTGACAACAACGGGCATAAAATTAGGCCTAGGGTTTACTCCAACAATGAGCTTTCAAGTAAGTCAACATAAATGTTGATCTTCATTGTGAGGTTATGTCAGTGGCCTTTTTACCAAAACAGCACGTTTGTGATAATCCTAGTCATATTTCAGTTCAAAATGTATTTATCGAAAAACAACTTCTTCTATCATATACTTGAATAACTAACCTTCAATATAAAGTATATATTTAATATCTATCACTATTCATGTCCGTAAAAAGATTTTTTTCTTACCTTACGTTTCTTATAAAACACCGCCTGAGAAACGCGGATGACAAACAAACAGCTGTCAAAACTGTTCTATCGGCCGTAATTGCATGCAGTTTTCACCGTTGTGGTCAGATGGAGTAGCTATACACTCTAGAAGTGGAATCGTCAAAAAATATTCACTAGCAACGAAGATACAGGCGAGTGGCCTTATAAGTCGGGTGTCCTTATTACTCCGACCTACCTTATAACTAGTAACTTCTTTAGACTTTAGAATAGTCCTACATTATACAAGATTCACATTGCTGAATTTAGAATAAAATGTAATGTGCCCAGTATTATTTAGTAACTGCTATAGTTTATAACTTTTAGATTGTATTTTGGTTTTTAAATTGGTTTTTTATGCATTATGTGTTAGTTTATTAATGTATTAATAATGAAGTAAAAGGTGGCAAGGCACTTTTGTGTTATGGGGCCCCTTTTTTTTTGTCGCCATCAATATGCTCTGTATATGGTCTAATAACTGTACGTTGCAAATTAAAAATATATAATAATAAAAGTGAATATTATACGTCTACCTGTTCAGTAAGTTCACTGGACGTCCAGCATGAGCCATAGAGTTCCTTAAGGATGAGAATCAGGTAGAGGGACCAGAGAACCATGTCAGCTGAGCCAGCTGGTACCTGCGAAGAAAGTTATCCGTCAGGTCAGATTCATCTAATAGTGATACAAATAAAAGCAGCCTGAACCTAACAACGGCGATCATGAATTTCTCCTAGTGCAACTGCGGGGTATGACGATAGCTTGAGATGGCGAGTTTTGACGCTCAGCAATTTTTTTTTTTTTTTTTTTTTTTAGGTAAACGGGTAACAACAGTGGTATCATATTTTACGACGTCAATCAGGGTTCAATCTATCGCGTTTTTTTAGGTTAATTCTTCGGCTTTGAATAAAAAAAGTAGTGATCATAATTTACTCAATATTCGTGAAATTCGGGAATTTATTCCAAGTGTACAGATTTTTTTTACGAAAATTTTCATATACTGGATATCAATGTTTCAATTATTGTAAAGTCACATATTTATTTGGTTGTATCGTTAGATTAACGGTTTGGTGAAAATATTCAGAATGTGAAATCCATGTTTTCGATTTTCGATGTTTTCACGTTTTGTATTTACCTCTCGAATTGATTTTTAAGCCTAATTCTTTGCAAACAAGAATGGATATCAATATAAAGGAATTCTCTTGACATATGGACAATTTGGTAATAATAAATCCAACCGTTCAGCTGCAATCGCCAACACCCGAGTGCGCGCATTTGAGTAGGGCCAAGATATGCATATATGTAAACATATATTGTATTGAATTTAATAATTAACTAGCGCATTTTCAACATATATTTTCTGATCGCGCTCGGGGCCGATATTACCATTACAAAATAATGTCAAAATGCAACTAACATCATTCGTCGTAGATGGTTGTAATAATTTTATACTATTCAGAAATCAAAAAGTCCATTCGACCGGGGTTCGAACCCGACCCTCCTACATTCCAGATAGGCATCTTAGAAAACTAGAACACTGAGACGGTAACATTTTACCTTCTGTGTAATTGTAATTGCATAATAGATACATCGGAATGGATGAAATCATATATATGGATAAATCTATTTATTTTAACAATTCCACACACGGGAGTGTTTCACGACTAACAAAAATCAAGAAGATAGATGATTGTATTTCTGTAAGATAACGTTTTAACTGTTTTTAAAGTTTTACAGAGAAAAAAATCGATTTCCGAAATCGTGTTCCCTGCGAATATTGTTGCTTTTTTATTTGTTTTCGGTAAAAATAAAATTACTTACTACTTAAATAATTAGGTAAAATTCACAGATAATACTATAATTTATTGTAAATTCTCATTTTTTTAAACATTAAGCTCAAAGAGACATTCATCTTCGTGCTAGATGTAGTTGCAGATAGAAATAATATTGAAGATGCAATATTGGCCAATTGTGTCCGTTCATTTTTAATTTTTTTTCTTCATGTTATAATATCGCCAGATACGATTTTATTCAATATATTTTTTAATTTTTTAATATTATTTTTTTATTTATGGAAAAACATGGCAGAACATAATGGTTTGTTTGAAGCTTTCTCGGTTATTCACATTCATGACTACTTTTTCCGGTAGACCGAGTAAGTGTAGGCAAATTATTACTCAATTACCTTGAATCACCAACGTTTCGTGGCCACTGTGGACCACATTTTCAAGGTGACTGAAGGTGTTATTGTTTGTCGTCTTCTTCCTCGTCGCATCTCGCCCCCCCTCCTCAAGTGACCCTGGACCGACCCCTACACTTATTCGGTCTACCCGAAAAAGTAAGTCATGAATGGTAGAACATACTTTAAAAAAGAAACATGCGCAGACTTGCAGCTAATGGACGCATTTCAATATCACCAGCTCCAACTATGTTGGCGACCAAAGAATCATGGGAGAAGTGGTGGAAATGTTATGTATTTATTTAATTTACTTATTAATTAATGAATTTATTTATTTGTTTGTTTATTTATTTATTTATTTATTAATTAATTAATTAATTAATTTATTTATTTATTTATTTATTTATTTATTTATTTATTTATTTATTTAAGGCTATTGTACCACCTCTGGCCGATAATTTGAAAGTCGAAGAAACATGTCTGAAAAGTTTGATGAATGAAAGAAGGCCTTTAAAGTAACAGAAAAAAATGTGAATTTTTTTGGGCGGGACATAACCTCACTATTGGAAATAATATTTAGATTTTTTGACAATAGTGTACACAAAAAATCTAGTTCAAATTTAAATTTTGAGAATCGGTTTTCTGGACATAGTTTCTAAACACCTTTAGCTTAAACTAAAGCTATAGCTAAAATAGTTTTCTGAAAATAACAGTTGGTAAACGATTTTTTTTGTCAAACGGTACAAAACTGGAAAAAACTCTTTTTTGTACCGTTTGACAAAAAAATCGTACACCAACTGTTATTTTCAGAAAACTATTTTAGCTAGTTATAACTAAAGGTGTTTAGAACTATTCCAGAAAACCCGTGTGTACACTATTGTCCAAAAATCTAAATATAATTTC